>APFE031703123.1:21729-104024 GCA_000404065.3 Pinus taeda
TGAGCAATCGGAGTGGAAAAGAAATAGGGAGGAGATAAAGCATTGGAATGGAACCAACCAAAAAATCCGATGACTAGATTTCTTTGTATAAAGAAAGCGCCCAACACCCTTCCTTCCATTCTATTTCCAGAGTTTCCTCGATGATCATGAAGATAATCTGCCATATCTTAGTGCTCGATTTATCACTTGTAAGGCGGGATCAAACTGGAACTATTAGAGCAACCTCCAGGTTCTGCAGACTCAGCCCCTGCCAACGACCTCCTTGAGTAGGCTTCAATCTAAGGAGGGGTTTTAGCAGTGCCCGCCAGTTAGAGTTATTATATGCTTAAAAATATTGTAATTTTTTTCTTTTAAATACACTATTATGGTTGATGTAATATTAAAATATAGGATAATCAGAAAAACAAATATAAATGATAAAGAAATATATTATTATAAAAATTTATTAATATAGTAATTTAATTTTAATGTTGAAATTTTACTTATATTTTAGGAGATCATTTTGGTTGCCGTACCATTAAAATATGGGATAATATGAAAAAAAATGATAGTTATTAGAATTTAAGTTCAATTATAATTATAATAGTGAGAGAAAGATAAATAAAAAGTAGAAAGGTAATTTTTTTCTTCTTTTGGATACAGTATTATAGATAGACACGAAGTTTGTAGATGCAATACCTTGAAGTAGTTGTCCAAAATAATTTTTTAGTTTATAATCTTAAAATTTAGGAATATATATTGCTTATCCTATACTCATCAAGACAACTCTTTCTTATATTGAGAACAAAGACCAAACATCTAATGGGAAAGAATAAGTAAAATAATACAAAAGATAAAATATTTTATAAAAATTGTTTATAATTGGAGCCAAAACCAAATATGAATTAAGATAAAATGGCATAATGATGTTAGTTTTAGTTATACTATTGGATAATAAAGGGAGATATTGTTTTGTAAGATAAGCCTATGAAAAATATCATTACTTCAAATTTATGGAGACAATGTGGTGTTATAAAAGTTAGAAGCAAAAAATAAAAAAATTAAAGTGATGATCAATCTTAATTTACAAGGACAAAATTATGTCTCTAAATAAGGGTAAAGAAAAATGAAGCATTGCTAAAATAAGAACTATTTTTCATGAGCACTATAGTAAAATTAAATGTATAGAAAGTGATTTCTCTTAAAATACGCCATATATACTAAGATTAGATCTCAATTTTAAATGATATGTTAGGTGATGATTTTTTTTAACTTTTTATTTCAACATAGTTATGATGATCTTATAAAATTTATTTTAATATTTTATAGATAAAAATTAAATTATAAATAATTTCATTTTTTGTTTTTAAATTGATAAACTAATGTGATGTTAATAAATATTAATAAAAAACAATATTACTATATACTTTTAATTTTTAATTGTGATTTCTAAAAAAAATATTATATTTTATAGGAAAGGAAAATTATAATTGAATGAGAGAACGACATAATATAATAGAAAACGCAAAGTTACCTATATAGGTCGTAAAAAATTCCAGAAAAATCAATGTCTCAGGTTTAAACTTGTTTTGCTTAATCCATGTATCTTACATTTCGAAAAAATATAGCATGATAAAACAGTGCTATAGAATTTGTTTTAATTAATGTATATCTGACCATCACAGATTTAGAAAATATAGTGTTATAGATTTAGCGAATATATTCTCTGATAAATTGATTTACAAGGAATGAAGGGTGACCTGTCCTGCAAACTTTTAAGTCCTAAAAATATGCACGACTATCAGTATAATCGCATCGATATGACTACAATAAACTTATCACATTGCTTTTCGGAGCGTTAAGGCTCTAGAGCCTTTCATTTTATTTATAAAGAGACAAAGTTGGGAGTATTAATTAACAGTCGAACATCTTCAAATAGATATAGAAGTAGAAAGTTAAGGGGAATGAAAAGTTGAGGTTTCGAATAATTGTTTGCGATCGTTGAAGATGTTAAATAGTTGGAAAAATTAAAAGGAACATGGAATTTGATATAATTTTGTTTCGACATCGTAATTAAAACGATCAAGGAGAATATGGACATTGATAAGAAATAATGTGGAAAACATTTAAATAGAGATGGAAGTAAAAGGTGTGAGAATTCTATAATGATTTCTAATTACGTAGATGTAATATAATTAAAAGTATTTAGGAAAAAGGGAGCTTGATATGGTTTTATTAGTCTTTGCCATGGCCGTGGCATGGGATTATAGTAATCAAAATTTGGAAGTTAGTATTAGTTCATTTATTTTTAAGCAAAGTCTTTAGGTTGACACTGCATATTCCACATATTTTACACTGCATTCTATTTCACAGTCTTATTTGCCCTCTTCCTAAGGCGGGGAGGCAAAACCATATCATATATTTACTTGTTTTCTCGGCATTTTGACGCATTTTGAAACTGGTTGCTTGGCATTTTGAAATAGGTGAACTAATGTTTACATTACTCAATAACACTAAACACTAGCTCATAATGCTAGCCCATAAGGGTATTAGTATAAGTTGAAATTCACACCATGCCTTGACACCATGCCTAGCCTGGCATGTCAAAATTGCCCATCGTTTCAAAATTGTAGTTTGCATGAGACCAACTGAATTTACTTGCCTGCAGAGTCTTCCCTTTTAACCAGTAACCCAGTTTCCAGGGCAAAAGAGAGCTGTGAAGCAGCACAATAGGGAGAGCTATGAAGCAACACAATAAACTGTGTCAACAATTGCTACAAACTACAAATTGCAAACAACTTAGCCTTCCTTGCTACCACTTATAATCTAGACCTATGATTTTGGAAGGAAACTCAGGAAACTCACCCACCATTTTTGGGTTTCGAGAGGACGAAAGGGTCTTTGTGATGGGCCAACAACTCTTTGATATGAATCTTCAGATATCTTCTTCTTTCCAACTTGCAGAAAGCTTGGTCTCCATCCTGTCTCAACTCTGCTTGGCGTTTACACATCCCTGGGCTTCTTCATGATTGAACTGGGCTTTGAGTGGGAAGTTGCTTGGACTTAACACATCTCTGGTCTTCTTCATGACTGTACCACGACCCGAAATCTTGGTCTTTGAATCAGAAGTTGTAGCAGAGAACATGGTGGGCAGTGTGGAATTGGGTTTGCCATGAGATCTTGCATCATCGTTTGAGGAAGGAAGCCCAAATCTGTTACATCATCATCCGAGGAAGGAAGCCCATAATATGCTACCCATCCGAGGAAGCAAGCCTAGAATCTATTCATCTTCATCTAAGGAAGGAAGCCTAGAATTTGTTAGCCTTATTAAGACTTGTCAACCCTAAATGGAGCGTCTCCACTATCAAATCTGCTCTCATGACTACATGTACCAGGAAGCCCAAATGATCAACAATTTTGAAAGCTTGAGGCTAAATTCCACTTGTAGTCGTAGCTGGAATGGCACCAAGAAAGGTAGGTGTGTCTTCTTCCTCCTTAAAGTCCCCAGAGTGATCCTTTGTAGCTAACTAGAATGAATCTTCTGCTGCACTAAAGAAAATTGCTGCCTTATTGAGATTTGTCAACCCTAAATGGAGTGTCTCCACTATCAAATCTATTCTTGTGACATGTACGATTCCAAGAAGCTCAAATGATCAACAATTTTGAAATCTTGAGGCCAAATTCCACCTGTAGTTGTAGCTGGAATGGCGTGAAGAAAGGCAGGTGCGTCTTCTTCCTCCTTAAAGTCCCCATGGTGATCCTCTATAGCTAACGAGAATGAATCTTTTGCTGCAGGAAAGAAAAGGAAAGCAACTGTAATGAAATACTGTGTTTGGCTACTGAGTTTCTCTAAAGGCACTAGTTCTTTAGTTATACCTTTGGTGGTGAGCCTAGTTAGATTTCCTAGTCCATCCACTGAAAAACTATGTGTTTGTGTTTGGCAATTGAGTTTCTTCAACGAAATTTTTCTCTGGCTACACCTCTTGATGACATAGGAGGCACGTGTAGTGCATGCAAATGCACATTTTATAAATTACAACTACGACATAGCATATTAATCATCCTACAAAAAACGTTATGTGGGACCTACCATGAAGTCCATGTGTCTTATCATTCCATTTATTAAAACTTTGCTATCCTTAACCTTAGTCTTGTTCATTCCTTAGCCTTGTGCCTTCCTTAACCTCAGTCTTGTTCATTCCTACCTTGGCCTTGTTCATTCCTTGGCCACATTCATTCTACGGTGGAGTCCATGTCTCTGCAACTTATGTTGCATATATTGTTGACTTGTTCAAAAACCTGGTACATTTCCTCAATTGGTGTTCTATTGTAGTGGTTTTCAAATTTCTACTTATTTTGTAATCATTATGGAATGTAACATTTTCTTTTGCTCTGCTAATCTATACTGTTTTCTTATCACTCTTGCTTCACTGGTTTTATTTATGTACTAGTCTATGATTATGCTTCAATGGGATGCCTGTTTGATTTGGGTGTTACTTGGCCTATGCACTGTTGGCTGCTTGCTATACAAGCTGGTAGAAGGTGCTGATTAGTAACAGGAATTTTGGACGTATGTTTAGCCTTGTTAATATGAATCTCAGTAGTATGGATGCCTCCCTGACTAATATAGAAAGGCTAGCTAGATGGAGGAAGGGGAGGCTGGGAATGAATCTGAATCTCGCCTACTTGCTTGTGGCTCGATGAGTATAATAGTGCTAGGCAATGGCAGGCCTTTCCTTCCTTTATTTCAATAGTATCCTTTCTCTCTCACCCTGGAGAGAACTTGACTTTGCCTAATGGGGAGAATGGGGAGACATAAGCTTTAATAAAGTAGTTCCCTATCATTCATTGACAGACATTATAAACTAACTAGTTCTCGATCAATTGCACTCGGATAGGCATCCGTCCGTTATAGCTACACCCAATACCTATTATAGATTTACAGTTATAGGCTTGTCTATTTTAGGCACGGAATCAAGATTCTGCAAATGAGGATCATTTCCAAGAATATTTAGTAAGAAACTCATGATAACAAAATTGCCAATAGGCATCAGAGTTCCTTCCCCAGTGGAACCCAAGATGCCGAGCAACATCATGAAAACATTTGTAGCATCTGAATATTTAAAAATAATCCACATTGATATGTTTTTGCCTTTAGAACCTCCATTAGTGTTTGTATCAACGCTGCTACCCATCTGGCCAAGCGCAAGCTATAAGCTTCTTAGTAGAAGGACTAATAATACAAATCTACCAGATATATCTGTAGCAAATTCGTTCACCCAAAGTTATAAACTTCTGGGTAGATTGGCTGATACAACTAATTCGCGAGATACGTCTCTACCAAATTCGTTCAATTTCTCTCCATTATATATCGAGAGGATTATGATCTCAAAGCATGAAAGGCCAATTGTAGAATCAGGTTATCAGAGTGCTAGGTTGCATTTGATTTTGTAGTGGCCCATCGATTAGGATACAATCAAGGGCCTGACAGTCATCGTTATCGCAAGAATGTAGTGTACTTTGTCTCCATTACAAAATTATTTTAATGAATTCGTGATCACAGCAAATGTGACTGCAAGATCAACATCCAATAGCAAGAGCACAAGAATATATGTGTGTTCTCATTTGACAATGTCATATAGTGCTTATAGTAAGTGAATGGTTAACCAGTTTTCTCTTCTCATATGGAACTTAATCTGGTCGTTATGAATATCCATATTTCGATCCATCCAGCAACAAAGCTCTCCATCCATCCAACCATCCAGCCATCCCCGATTCTTTTATTAGATTAGCCTCGCAACCAACCTCAATTGACTTATCCCATCCCTCGATTCATCTCCCAGCTCTTGATCCATCGTGCCAGCTTTAGCTCCCGATCAAACTCCAACTCCACCATCCATTTTTCCATGGTCTATCTACTATGATATTAGAGGGAGACACACCCATCGTTGCATTAATGAATAATAGGGACCTGCATGAAACAGAGCATGTTGATTTGAGTGATCTAAAGAATCATCCCGCTAAGTCCTATTTTTGATATATTCGACTTAATAACCCACGGAAGGCACTAACGTCATAAACAAATTGAAAAGATTTATTATTTCATTTCATCACATAACATATTGGGTTGGGTCTTTTGTACATATGGGATTTTAAGAACATATTGCACAAAACATAGGTGCTTTTATATATGGAAATGGAAATATGCATATTGCTTTCTTTTTTGGACTAAATTTCAATTTTCATATTTCAAGTGTGAGATTTCATCCCTCTCATGAATAGGACTCTAGCCCAATAGGTCCGTAAAAGCAATTGTAAAGTGGTTGTCATGAATAGGCTTGTCAAAGAATGATTCTTATGTTATGTCCGCTTCTGGTGGGAAGGTGTCTCTGTTCAACATGATGACATTTAAGGTGAAACAATTTTGTCGACTGTAAACAAGCATCTATTATCTTGATTCTTGGGTCTATTTGCTTCATCTTACTTTGTTTAAATTATAATTTTATTGTGTATGATTTCACATTTATCACATATTGAATAATATATTCATCCATATAGGTTTCCATGGTCTTGTTAAAGCATGCATTTAAACTCTAGTTCCTTCTTGAGGCTTTGGACATCTCCTTTGATATAAAGCAGTTTTGTGTTTGAAATTAATTTTATTTTAATTAGCTTCATGAGAGATTTTCAGGCCACTAATACCTATTTCTTTACAAGTCATGATAACATTTATTCCATCCCCACCTGCAACATCTTTTCTTGCTTTCCATCCTCAAGATAATAATATCATTGCTATTGGAATGGAAGATTCAACAATTTAGATATACAATGTCCACATTATGTTTTCTTATTTTCATTTGGGTCACTCGTTGAAATCAGTAATTTCTTAGATCAATCTTTGTGTGCAGCATTGTGTATGGGGTATATATGGATGGGATAAGCGGAAGTCAAAATATTCAGTTGCAGGCATCAAGACCATCACCAGTTTGTGGAGATACTAGAGTATTGTTCCATAATGATCAAGTCCACCTGTTGGCCATGCATGAGAGCCAACTTGCTATTTATAACGCTTCCAAGAAGTGAAACATGCCATCAATCATAGGTAGATTTCCACTTTTCTTGAGGCGGATATTTGTTTTGTAAAGTCTTTATCATTATTGCAGAATGTAGCCACACTTAAAATCATAATAACAAGTCTGAGTGCACTAAATGTGTCACACATAATAATGAGAGAACTCATACACGTATCTAATCCCTTGATTTCAATGATTAATTTTAAGTTGTCTGTGACTGATCAGTGGATTGATATATATTTACAATGATTGATCCTAACCTACAGCAGGTTCTTTTTTATCTTGGCAATGGTATTTTGAAGTCTGGTATCAAAATTGTGCATTTTCTTTTGCCCTTTCATGACTTTATTGTTGATTGTGACCTGATATCTCCTGGTGATTATCGTATAAGCTCAAATTTTTGGCTTCATAAGTTACATCTTTCTCTTCGAAAGCATAATGTCGTGTTGCATCTTTCTCTTTGAAAGCACAATATTGTGTTGTTGAATTAGTTTTCTCAATTTTGAGTTGTGATTCGATACCTTTGTCAACCATCAATGTGAAGTTCCCAAAACACATGCTCTGCCTCCTTAGCCATGGATTTCTTGTCGAGAAGTGTTTCACAGTCACATGGAAATGTAGTTTCAAAAAGAGACAAGTGGATTATGTTGTTTCTGGTTATAGCTTCTCCCTTATTTTGCTTCATTTTGCTTCTATTTCTTGCTAACAGATTCTAAGCTTCCTTCCTTAGATGACGATGTAAGAGATTTGGGCTTCCTTCCTCAAGATCTCATGGAAAACCCAATTCCACACCATGCATCAAGTTCTCTACTGCAACTTCCGGTTCAGAGTCCAAGACTTTGGGATATCATACATGCTTAAAAACCCTCCCTTGGTGATTTAAAACATACCTGTCATCCTATGTATCTTCTTAGGCTTTGAACTTTGAGAATCTAAGCATTATTCCTGCCTCCTTTGGAAGGAGAACATGCTATCCCTCCTTTCCCCTTTGGAAGCAAAATTGTCATTCCTATTGAATGTAAGTTGGATTTCTGTTGTCACTAAGACTTGATAATTCAGGTTAATAGAGGATCCGTACAAGTAACAGTATCGAAACTTCAATTTGCTTAGCCATTTAGTACGATCAAACAAATTAGTGGGAGTTCTAACATACCTCAGTGGTAGTTCTACCATATTTGTAAGTGATGATACATCTTTTTATTCAAAATAGTTGTTCATGCTTTAAAATTTGCGTTTTTTTTTAAGTATTTGGCTTAAAACCTTGGTTAAAAAATCTCCCAAGATTACCATAAAAAATTGGATAACAAAAGAATAATTTATGAAATAGGAATACATGAAATGTTTTTACCCTTTTTATATATCAGATTGCCAAACCTTGAGTGCATATATTGTGAACACAATATTCTTATTATGCTTTGCCCATTTTTCATATGAGAAGATATAATGAGGATGCATTGTAATTGTTATCGATTCCTACCAAAAGATTGCAATGAATCTTGCATTTTGAGACCTTACCTCTAATGGATAGGCACCACACTATCACAGGTAAACACCACTATTTTCTCAGCCAAGTTCTATGGGTGTGTTGGGATGATGAATCTTGTTATCAACAACCTGTGAGTTTGAGGCCTAGTAGTTTTCTCATATCAACAAAAATAATTTGAAATCTATCCAAATTTTATAGTTACATTCAGACCTCCCAAAATGATATAGATAGAAAAATTCCCGGTCTAATATATAATTTCAGGTTGCAAATTTTAGTTTTATATTCTCATATGCATCTCTAGATTCAAAGCACAATTTCTCTTCAAAAAAAAAAACTAAAACCCTCAGAAAACGTCTCCCAGTGTTACATGCCAATGCTATTGTAGATTTTATGCTAGTTACCAAAGTTCTACGTGGTCCTGAGATTGAAATATTTTCCTTCCAGTGGTATTAAAACTATATCTGTTGCTTTCAGACTTAAAACTCAAAGGGATAGTACTTAGTATGTCTCGAGTGGTGAAACCTACTACCCGACGTGTTAAGATGGAAGATGGTGGAGAGCATCATCGACTGGAGAGTGTTTAGAAAGAAAACAATGTGCAGTGGCTTTGTTTCACCCCACCCTCAACATTTATGATTCTGAGCTTATTAAGGCTGAATTGCATGCACATGCATTGCAACATAGCAATAGACTGTCCTGGGAATTCGCTCTTTTATCTATGTGGAGAGGCCCTAGAATGCCAATTGTGATTCTAGCTCGAGTCTAGTTTGATGCTAAGCCCCTTTTTCTCTCTACTACACTTATGATTACATGTTAGTGACCACGAGTACTTTTTGTGGATAGAAATCCAAGAAAATAATGTCAATGGGAACTATTCTATGACTGATCACATTAGGACCTTACACTGGTCTGGAATGACTGTTCTTAATAATCCACTCATCTTCAAATATTTGACTAGGCATGGATACATTACATGGAAAAGATTCCATCCATATTCTCTTAGTGCACCAAGTTTCTATTTGATGGGTACATTTATGTGAGACTCAAAGATCCCCTGCCACATGAGCATTATGCTTGCCATCCGCTAATAGTAATCTAGTGGTATCTAATATTTAGTGGCTCCTACTGAAGATGCCACTCCACTTGTCTAGACTTCAAATCCTATCCTTCTCCTTAAGCAACCTACTTTATTTAGCCAAAACAAAAGGGTCCCAAGATTTGGTTCAAAACTCAAGAAGACTGTAATTGTCAGCTCAGTGATAGAATTAAGCATGAGTGCCATTGCTCGCTTAAAGACTTGGCATATGACTTGGAAACTAGGACAAGTTTGGGAAGGGTTGAATGGGTTTTGGCAATTTCCACTTTCAGCCAAGTTTCAAGTCAAGCTTATACTTATTACCCATTTCAGGATTGAGCTAGAGATGCATAGAAAGTCTCAGCGGTCTTAACAAGGTCTCACAACACTGCTCAAAACTTGTTGTGTAGTGGTGGTCGAAAGCAAGCCAACCTGCAGGAGTAAAATTTCTTTCTTATTCTAACGTAGAAAACAACTAATCCCTGCCCAAGAGCAGCATCATGGCAATAGAAAATTGATAAAGTTAGCTACCTATCTTGTTAGGAAAGGAGTGAACAGATTAACTTCAAAACAACAACGTCTAATTCTAGAGCTCGTATATATGTTCGATAAAGATGCAGATCCATCCGACTTGAGGTCCAACTATAAAGCAACAGAGGAGAGGTAAATGTTTGGCATATATATAACTTCATGGGAAGCATAACATGCTGGAATATCCGACATAAAGGAGAAATCGATATGAATCATATGCAGGTTCTCTTGTATCAAATACAAGACTTTTTGTTTAGGTTTCATCATAGAGTTTTCCTTTGTTTAAAAATATGCTATAAATATGTTTATGCAACCTGGAACCTTCTCTCTGAATCTGAGAATCACATACAGAAGAATACCGAAACCAAATCCCAAGGCATCATTGGATCTAGTGAGTGAAACAACAGTACACATGGGCATGACAAATAAGTCCAGCTTAGAATTCATGTCCCTACAAGCCATAACACGCTCAATACCATAAAAGAATTCATGTCCCTACAAGTCATAACTTAGAATTCATGTCCCTACAAGTCATAGAAAGCTCAATACCAGAAAAAAATTCATGTCCCTAGAAGCCATATCAATCTCATAAAACAAAAGAGTATCAACACACCCACAAATGAAATTGGGAATTGATTTAGTATTTTCACCAGTTTGCTTCCCAGAATCAACCTAAATACTAGTTTTCTAGTTCCAAAAAATGCTACAGAGGCCCCATTCCTAGCCCCAAACTTATATTTCCTTGCAAGGCCAATTGTGCCATGGAAAACAAGCATTTCCTGAAACCAACACCGCACACTCTCATAGTTAATGCAAGAAACCTTGCCCCCGTAGAACAATTGCTTGAGTAATTATCCCACTAAATGCAGGGACTTGCTACCTCGCAACTTGCCTTGTTTTTATATAGTAATTAAAAAGATAATTTGAAAAACATGGAACTTGATATATTTTTGTTTCCAAAAAAAATTGATGTGGATAAAATGTATAATTTTTATTTTTATTTTAAAATTTTGGTTAATAATATAAATAACAATCTAATTTACTAACTATTTCATTTCAGGTATGTGAATTTCATATTAATCTTTAATCCTTAATTTAATTTTCAACAATTGCTTTTTGTTTTTATTTTTTTCCTATTAAATTGATTTACGAAATTATTTTATAAATTTATATTAAACTTCTAGATAATATATAGCATCTTAATATTTATATGTAAAATATAAATTATATAAGATAAAAGACTATTTTAACACTAACAAAAAGTTACTAAATCACACTAAGCTTACTGTCACAACCCTCTAACCAAGTGAATAAATAACACCGGTAATTTTTTATTTTTTTTGTTACCTAACCTTACATATTATGGGTGAATAAATTAGTCCACCGTCCATAGTGAAATGTAATTGGTATATGTTTAAACGTTCTAACCCATCCATTAACCTTGGAGGGAATGTAATATGAGCATTATGGTTGTTTTAAGTCATCGCCACCCTCGGCATACGAGTTGATATTTCCCGTATGATTATGCTGACAGCGATCCATTAACGGATCCTGTCTCTTTAATGCCGATGGTCTGAGAGGTGGATCACTGGTCCTACCTCGAATACTCCACCTCTAATACGGGCGTTGATCTCAGGAGTAGATGGCCTGATTACTAAATGGATTGACGTTGTGGATTCACTCTGGAGATCGAATGACGTAGGTTCCATTTTCCAGCTATACCGAGGTGCTTAGGGTTTGTGAGACTCATTTGTTTATCGTTCGAGGCTTGCAGTGCCGCATTCGACCATGGCGTTTGTTCCTCCAATGAAGCCACCCATGTCGGGTTAGGTCATAGTGTAAGCCTTCTCGGCTCAAGGCGATGCAGCTCCCGACATTCTGCTCTGAATTTTTATACATCTTTTCTGAGGAAGGTGATGCAGCTTCCGGATTTTCGCTCTGAACTTCTCACTCATTTATCAGGTAACCCCCTTCACTGAGGTTTCTTATTCGAAGTTACAGTATTCTGACAAATGTATTTCTGATTGGTTTCTCATTCGAAACGATTTCTTGAACAGGTTAGAGATTTACGCGGCGGCAGGGGACTATAGGCTCACTACTCCAGAAGGAGCGACTATTAGGTAAGAACCGTGACGCCTGAAGAGAAATCTAATTACTCAGTCAAGAACCAGAGTCGAGTTTTTAATTCTTATTTCTTTTCCTGTCAGGGACTTTATCGTTCTCTATTAGAGGCATCTTCGGAAATGGTATTCCTGGCTAGGGAAACCCTCCGTAGATCAATGCCATAAGTTCTGCCCTCATGGGTCTCACAAAAGTTTCCGAGTTGTATTCTCGTTGTCGTTGATTCATGATAGATGTAATTCTTAGGATGTAAAGATTTTGGTTATTTATTTCCCTCTGGAACTATATGGAAAGACTTGCTTGGCGAACTGCTGAGTTTTACTTCAGCCTGGTTGCGCCTTTTAGAAGCATTTTAATATGAGTATGAACTGTTATAGTTATATGATTATTTAGTACTCTTTGAAGTTCAATCCCCAGGCGATTATTTGGCTTCTGGGTTCTTTTTTTATTTAAACTCTCTGAGACTCTAATTTACCTTGCCAGACTTACCAAGTTCCGACAAGGGTTTGGTTGTGCACTGAGAGTGGCCATATTTAAGCTGCCTTTTATATATACTATGTTTCTGTTAATTGTCGCATAGCTTATTTCCTTTGAAGTATGAGTTTTTATTCTCGTTCGAACTGCTGCTTATAGATGTATATATATTTTGTCTTTGGTTTATATCCTCACTGTACTCGGCGTTCTGAAATATTGGTTACATTTCATTATATCAGTACATATGTTAATGGTCTTATTGCTTGACTTCATTTTCTAAATGTCGGTAAAATGTAATTTTCTTTGGGTTTCGCCGTAGGCCATACCCAACCGATATATTACGATTTCTTTATTATACAGGTGGTCTAACCATAAGATTTACAGATATTTCTTCTCCCTATACTGATATCTTGGACCGATTTGAAGTATTGTTAACTTCTTTATAACTTACGCCATTTTTTTTTTACATTTGAATGAATGAATCTTTAACCCTTTCCCCAAGGGTTTCTAGATGAAATTATCAGTCGCTGATTTATTATACTCTATTGCAACGGTTGCCCTGGATTTCACCGTCGTAGAGAAGAAGGTATTATATATTACAGGTAAAACCTCTGATGGTTGGGTAATCGTAAGGGAATTCGCCCACACACTGATTTGACTATTCTTGTTATTATTCCTTATTGCTTTACCCAGATTGTTTGTTATTGCTTTCTGTGTTTATTTACGCAGTTACAGATATGTAGTTGACGACTCCTTTCTTCTTTCTGTATTATAACGTTTTACTGTTTCCCCTTCACCATTTGTTCGGTTTTTAAGGGGGTTCAGATACTGAACGAAAATCTAATCTAAATAGTTCTCTGTTCAGGGTTAATAAAACAGTTGGAGTCATTCAATGCTAGTTTAATTTCTTCATTCCAAATAGAATATAATTGTGCTCTAGCGGATATCCCGTAACTATCTGTCACAATGCTCTATTTCTTAATTTACAGTTCGATAATATCTTTTAAGGAAAATATGGAGATTCCTCAGAAATATTAAAATTATAACTGTACTTACCCGCAATGCCACGCTCACAGTCTTCCATGTTTCTCTAGAATGGAGGAAATTGTTCTAATGCTTGTTATCCTCCCAGCCACGAGATCATTCAACCAGACTGAATCTCTCCCCCAAGCTCATTTGCCAGGCAACTGCCTTCAGCAATTATAAAGCACCACTTGTGCCTGTGCTATCTGGTCCTTACCAGACTTACCACTCTCTTTTCTGCTTCAGTACCTTTTTCATTTTTCCTGTCTATTCCTCAACAACCTGGGCCTTTTCCTTTTTCCCCTTTTTCTATGGAAAGAGGAAAAGCAGTTAGGGTTTTCCCCTTACTTGCTGGCAAGTGTTTCTTTTATTTTGGCAAGAAAAGAGAATAAATTTCTCATAAAAAGTTATTATATGTAATTATTCAATCTTTGAATTAATAATATTCTCATCATTTTTAAGAAAACAATAATCTCTGTTCCATATTTTACCTATAATGGTAAATCAGAAAATTTATTCACATAAATTGTTTGGTTATTACATCTCCTCCCCTTGAGATTGGACACCATCTCGGTGTCTTTCAGTCATGAACAGATCTGGATAGGTTCTCTTCATTAATTCTTCATCTTCCCAAGTGGCCTCCTCAGGCCCGAAATGTCGCCATTGTACCTTAACTTGGGTAATAACTCGTTTCCGCAACTGCACTTCTCTCCGGTCAAGGATGCTCAGCGGTTCAACCAGAACCTCTCCTTCCGGTTCGACCTGCATTACACAATTCCTTTAGTTACTTTTCTTTCAAATTGAATTCTTCGCCAAATTTTATTGTAACAATAACCCCCACCTGTATATCCTGCCATCGGATTACATGCTTAGGGTCATACACGTATTTCTTTAGTACTGAAACATGGAAAACGTTGTGGACTCGGATGTGACTCGGCAAGGCAAGTTGGTAAGCCACCGGTCCAATCCTTGCTAAAACTTGGAAGGGTCCACAATATCGGGGCGCCAATTTGGCACACCCACTCCACTGTAAAGTACTTCTTTTGGCATGAATTCGGATATAAACATGGTCCCCAACTTGGTACTCTTTGAACCTTCTTTTCTGATCGACGAAATTCTTCTGTCTATCTTGAGCAGCTTTCAAATTAACAAGCACCCTCTTCACCATATCTTCCATTTCCTTAAGCATTTCAGGTCCTAGACTTAATCTATCTTCAGGCCCTCCCCAGCTGGAGGGTGTACGACATTTTCGGCCATACATAACCTCAAATGGGCTCATTTGCATAGAGGTATGATACCCATTGTTATACGCAAATTCCACCAGATGTAAATATTCTTCCCATAATGTAGGTTGTTGCATGACATAAGCCCTTAACATGTCCTCTACCACTTGGTTCACACGTTCTGTATGTCCATTAGTTTGAGGATGGTATGCTATACTGAAATTCAACTGAGTTCCTAAATCAGCAAACAGTGTTTTCCAAAAAGCTGATGTGAACTTCACATCACGATCAGAAATTATCGTTTTCAGAAGTCCATGTAATTTGAACACATTCTGCATAAAAATATGAGAAATTTGTGCAGCTTTATACGTGGATTGTAAAGGTATGAAATGTGCAGCTTTACTCAGCTTGTCTACCACCACCATAATGGAATCGTTGTTTTTATTCGTTCTAGGTAACCCACTAATAAAATCCATGGAGATGATTTCCCATTTCCATTCTGGGATGGGTAATGGTTGTAACAATCCTACTGGATGCTGGTGCTCCGCTTTAATCTGCTGGCATTCTAAACACCGAGCCAAGTACTCAGCAATGCTCTTGTTCATTCCTGGCCAAAAATATTCTTTTCATTTTCGAGACTCGTATGCAATTACTTTTCCTTCTTGCATCAAGACCCCCCCTAATCCCTCTTTACTTGCATCTGTACATACCACATAATCTTTATTAGGATCAGCTATACTCAAAATAGGTGTTGTGGTGAGCAGGTGTTTCAATTGCTCGAATATTTTCTCGCAACTTGGGGTCCAATGAAATACCTTTCCCTTTTTCTGTAATGAAGTAATGGGAAAAGCCACTTTAGAAAAGCCTTCCATAAACCTCCTATAATATCCAGCTAATCCCATGAGGGATCGGACATCCGCTACATCTTTTGGTACAGGCCACTCCATTATGGCCTTTATCTTTTTTGGTTCCACCGCGATTCCATCCTTTGTGATTACGTGACCCAAATATTGGATTTCTTCTTTAAAGAAATCACACTTACTAAACTTAGCGTACAACTGATGCTCTCGAAGGGTCTGTAATACCATTTTGAGATGTTCATAGTGTTCCTCGATGGTGCGTGAATATATTAATATGCCATCAATAAATATCAGCATGAATCGATCCAAATAACGATGAAAAATGTTGTTCATTAAACACATGAAAGTTGCAGGGGCGTTGGTTAGCCCGAACGACAAGACCACAAATTAGTAGTGACCATATCTTGTTCTAAAAGCTGTTTTAGTGATATCTTCTTCTTTAATTCGGATCTAATGGTAGCCTGATCGCAAGTCGATCTTAGAGAACACCATCGCACCCTTCACTTGATCAAATAGTTCATCGATCCGTGGTAAAGGATATTTATTTTTGATGGTCAACTTATTCAACTGTTGGTAATTGATGCACATCCGGAGGGTTCCATCCTTTTCCTTGACAAATAGTACCGGGGCTCCCCATGGAGACACGCTAGGACGAATGTAGTCTTTATCTAGTAACTCTTGCAATTGCATTTTTAATTCTGTCAATTCGGGTACACTCATTCTATAGGGTGCTCGTGATACTGGTGCGGCACCTGGTACCAACTCAATGGTAAAATCTATGTTTCTTCTTGGCGGTAATCCAGGAATTTCTTCCGGAAATACATCTGTAAATTCTCGTATTATAGGAATATTGTTCAAAGAAGCTGTTTTATCCTTTGAATCCACATATCCAACCTGGATGGCATAGACCTGACACCCTTTTCGTATACATTTTACCAGTTGGGTTGCGGTTATCGGTCGAACCTGCACTGTTCGTTTAATCCCCTGCATTTCTTTCCTGATTCCTTGTTGATCTCTAAAGTAGATAATCTTGGTTTTACAATCAACTAATGACCAATGATTTTCCAACCAGTCCATACCGATTAGAATATCATAGGAGCCAAGAGGAAGCACATTCAAGTCAGCCATTACTGGCTGACCTGCTATAGTAAAAGAGCAATCATTAACTTTGGCTGTCACTCGTATTTTGGCTCCTGTAGCTAATTGTACCAACCATGGGTTTTTAAATTTAACAGATTGTAAATTACAATGTTCCACCACCTTTGGGCTCACATAGCTTAGTGTAGCCCGGGGGTCAATTAAAACAGTTATGATAAGGTTTGAGATTTTACCTTCGAATTCGACCATGGTTGGCTGATATTCCGCCTATCGGTCTTCCAAAGCCGCATTAATTCTGGGTACACAACATCCAACCTCGCTGACTGTTGAGGCTTCATGAATTTGGGATAATTGTTCAGTCCCTTTTCACTGTGGATAGTTCTTAATGTAATGGGGTCCCCCGCAACCCCAGCATTGCACCGGGGGCCTTGTTGTCCCTTCACTGTCCAACCTTGGTTGCTGTTCGCTGACTTTGGACTCATTTGCAACTCTAAATTTAGATGTAGTTCTTGCTGCAATTCTGTTATTTGGTCCTTTGCCATTCCCCTTACTTCCATTGCTGCGATTTCCTTTGTTGTTTCCAACTGACTTAAAGCTCTTTTTCTCATTCCATTTCCTGCCAGCAGCTTTCCCTTTTTGCTTTCTTTGTTGATAACAGATTCTAGCCTTACGGATTACCTCATCCATTGATTTTGGATTGTCAAATTCAATCCTCTCCCGCATATATGGTGGTAAACTTCTAACGAATCGCTGCACCTTTTCTTTTTCCTCCCTTATATATGGCACGTAGTGGAGTAAGGAAGTAAAATGGGTGATGAATTCGTCCATAGTCTGCTGCCCCAATCGCAAATCATGGAATTCTTTCGCCTTTTCATCGTAGAAGCGCTCAGTTAAATATCTCTCTTTAAAGAACCTTTGAAAATTATCCCAAGTAATGGTCTGCTCAGTAATTCCTTTTACAATCTTCACCTCCTCCCACCATAAGGTGGCCTTTCCCTATAATTGAAAAATAGCCAATCATGCTTTAAGATTGTGGTCATATTCATAAAGCTGAAAATACTTGTTCATATTGATTAACCATCCTTCAGCTTCTTCTTCTTGTTCTCCATCAAAATGTGGTGGCTTAATCTTGCGGAATTCCCCTTGCAGTTCCACCCTTTGTCTTTTCGAGGTTTGTTGTTCAAATGCATTATCGGAACGTTCCTCCTGCTCCTCCGATCCTTCGGGAGGTATATGATGGTTCTGTTCTTCAGACATTCTTTGTTTCTCTGCACTAGGATTAACGGGTGGTTGATTTTGTCTGTCGGAAAAAAATTTCAAAATTCTTTCTTGTTCTATCGTTAATGGGGCATTATCTTCTCGCAGTCGAGCCATCTCGTTCTTAAGTTCCTGTACTGTTTCCAGAATTGCTTGATTTGTGATTTTTGCTTCTTCCCCAAGTTGTACCCACAGTTCTGGATTATTTTCAGGGACAGGCACGCCCTGCCCCATCACAGGTCGTCGAGATGTATTATCTGCCCTCCTCATGCTGCCGTCCTCAGAACCCTGATCCTATACTTCAACATAACAAAAAAAATTCAACGGTAATAATGAGAATGATCATATCATACTACTAAATGTTTATACATTTAATACAGTGTCCTTATATGTCATTGCTATCTTACCCAGAGGCCTCAGTGCTGTAACTGGGCTCTGATACCACATGTCACAACCCTCTAACCAAGTGAATAAATAACACCAGAATTTTTTGTTTTTTTTTGTTACCTAACCTTACATATTATGGGTGAATAAATTAGTCCACCGTCCATAGTGAAATGTAATTGGTATATGTTTAAGTGTTCTAACCCATCCATTAACCTTGGCGGGAATGTAATATGAGCATTATGGTTGTTTTAAGTCATCGCCACCCTCGGCATACGAGTTGATATTTCCCGTATGATTATGCTGACAGGGATCCATTAACGGATCCTGTCTCTTTAATGCCGATAGTCTGAGAGGTGGACAACTGGTCCTACCTTGAATACTCCACCTATGAGCCGAATGTTGATCTCAGGAGTAGATGGCCTGATTTAATGCTACAGCTACAGTCGCGAACTCCTCGGGATTACTAAATGGATTGATGCTGTGGATTCACTCTGGAGATCGAACGGCGTAGGTTCCATTTGCCAGCTATACCGAGGTGCTTAGGGTTTGTGAGACTCATTTGTTTATCGTTCGAGGCTTGCAGTGCCGCATTCGACCATGGTGTTTGTTCCTCCAACGAAGCCACCCATGTCGGGTTAGGTCATAGTGTAAGCCTTCTCGGCTGAAGGCGATGCAGCTCCCGACATTCTGCTCTGAATTTTTATACATCTTTTGTGCGGAAGGCAATGCAGCTTCTGTCTTTTCGCTTTGAACTTCTCACTCATTTATCAGGTAACCCCCTTCAGTGAGGTTTCTTATTCGAAGTTACAGTATTCTGGCAAATGTATTTCTGATTGGTTTCTCATTCGAAACGATTTCTTGAACAGGTTGGAGATTTACGCGGCGACAGGGGACTACAGGGTCACTACTCCAGAAGGAGCGAATATTAGGTAAGAACCGTGACGCCTAAAGAGAAATCTAATTACTCGGTCAAGAACCAGAGTCGAGTTTTTAATTCTTATTTATTTTCCTGTCAGGGACTTTATCGTTCTCTATTAGAGGCATGTTCGGATATGGTATTCTTGGTGAGGGAAACCCTCCGTAGATCGATGCCATAGGTTCTGCCCTCATGGGTCTCACAAAAGTTTCCGAGTTGTATTCTCGTTGTCGTTGATTCATGATAGATGTAATTCTTATGATGTAAAGCTTCTGGTTATTTATTTCCCTCTGGAACTATATGGAAAGACTTGCTTGGCAAACCGCTGAGTTTTACTTCAGCCTGGTTGCGCCTTTTAGAAGCATTTTAATATGAGTATGAACTGTTATAGTTATATGATTATTCAGTACTGTTTGAAGTTCAATCCCTAGGCAATTATTTGGCTTCTGGGTTCTTTTTTTTATTTAAACTCTCTGAGACTGTAATTTACCTTGCCAGACTTACCAAGTTCCGACAAGGGTTTAGTTGTGCACTGAGAGTGGCCGTATTTAAGCTGCCTTTTATATATACTATGTTTCTGTTAATTGTCGCATAGCTTATTTCCTCTGAAGTATGAGTTTTTATTCTCGTTCGAACTCCTGCTTATAGATGTATATATATTTTGTCTATGGTTTATATCCTCACTGTACTCGGTGTTCTGAAATATTGGTTACATTTCATTATATCAGTACATATGTTAATGGTCTTATTGCTTGGGTTCATTTTCTAAATGTCGGTAAAATGTAATTTTCTTTGGGTTTCGCCGTAGGCCATACCCAACCAATATATTACGATTTCTTTCTTATACAGGTGGTCTAACCATAAGATTTACGTATATTTCTTCTCCCTATGCTGATATCTTGGACCGATTTGAAGTATTGTTAACTGTTTTATAACTTACACCTTCTTCTTTTTTTTACATTTGAATGAATGAATCTTTAACCCTTTCCCCAAGGGTTTCTAGATGAACTTATCAGTCGCTGATTTATTATACTCTATTGCAACGGTTACCTTGGCTTTCACCGTCGTAGAGAAGAAGGTATTATATATTACACGTAAAACCTCTGATGGTTTGGTAACCGTAAGGGAATTCGCCCACACACTGATTTCACTATTCTTGTTATTATTCCTTATTGCTTTACCCAGATTGTCTGTTATAGCTTTCTGTGTTTATTTACGCAGTTACAGATATGTAGTTGACGGCTCCTTTCTTCTTTCTGTATTATAACGTTTTACTGTTTCCCCTTCACCATTTGTTCGGTTTTTAAGGGGGTTCAGATACTGAACGAAAATCTAATCTAAATAGTTCTCTGTTCAGGGTTAATAAAACGGTTGGAGTCATTCAATGCTAGTTTAATTTCTGCATTCCAAATAGAATATAATTGTGCTCTAGAGGATATCCCGTAACTATATGTCACAATGCTCTATTTCTTAATTTACAGTTCGATAATATCTTTTAAGGAAAATATGGAGATTCCTCAGAAATATTAAAATTATAACTGTACTTACCTGCAATGCCATGCTCACAGTCTTCCGTGCTTCTCCAGAATGGAGGAAATTGTTCTAATTCTTGTTATCCTCCCAGCCACGAGATCAGTCAACCAGACTGAATCTCTCCCCCAAGCTCATTTGCGAGGCCACTGCCTTCGGCAATTATAAAGCACCACTTGTGCCTATGCTATCTAGTCCTCACCAGACTTAGCACTATCTTTTCTGCTTTAGTGCCTTTTTCATTTTCCCTCTCTGTTCCTCAACAACCCGGGCCTTTTCCTTTTTCCCCTCTTTCTATGGAAAGAGGAAAAGCAGTTAGGGTTTTCCCCTTACTTGGTGGCAACTGTTTCTTTTATTTTGGCAAGAAAAGAGAATAACTTTCTCATAAAAAGTTATTATATGTAATTATTCAATCCATATTCAATCTTTGAATTAATAATATTCTCATCATTTTTAAGAAAACAATAATCTCTGTTCCATATTTTACCTATAATGGTAAATCAGAAAATTTATTCACATAAAATATTTGGTCATTACACTTACACTAATTCCCTTTCGTCTAAATAACATGATTTTACGTGAAATTTGATACATTTCCCAACTAAAATAACACAAAGCTACCTGAAATTTGATACCTTTCCCAACTAAAATAACACAAAGCTACTAAATTACATTAGAATTACATCAATTCCTCTTTAATCTAAATAACATAATTTTATATAAAATTTGATATCTTCCCCAACTATATTACTCATAGAGCCCATGTAGATCTTCCCAACTATGTTATTCATGGAGCCCATATTCTATATGAAAATGCAAATCATCGAATAAAATTACCAAAAAAATAATTCCCTCTCTAGGGTTGTTTGTTACACGCTCAAATTCTAGGTGTTGTTCTCCATTTTAATAGGGAACATTTTATTATTTATCTTATCTTTTAAAAATTAATTTGAAAATATGATATAATATCTTTTTATCTATTGGGGTAACTTTTATTTTATTTTTATATTTAAAATTACGATAGAAAATTGTTTTTATGGCTATAAGCTTGTATTTATTGAAAGTAAAGAAATATATCAAATCCATTATCCATAATTAAAAGTTAAATAAATCAAAGTGAATATATATATATATATATATTATATATATATATATATATATATATTAAATAATAATAATAAATTATTTTTTTATATATTTAAAATTAAATGAATATTTTCGAGAAGTATTAGACATCATAATAAAACTTTCATTGTGGAAGATTTGTTTTTCTAATCTAATAAACTAAAAGCTTAAACTCAACTTAATCAATATATGTAAAATTTATTAATAATTAAGAGTTTACTCTTAAATTTTCTCAAAATTCTAGAGGCTAGACTCTGGCAGGAAGTGATCCTATAAATATGCCGTCGGTCATCGATTTCGAGGGTCAATGAACCTCATTAAAATATTATTTTTAATCAACAGAAACCGTTGAAAGAACGATCATCAAATGATCCTTTGAAAAGTGGCATTGAACGTTATGCAAATTTTCACATCAAGTAACGTCATCGAGAGGAAGTGGCATCGAGGTCATGAAAGTTTTTACTGTAGGTTGAATAAAGGGAATTTCTTCAGCTTAAGTGAAACCAGGTGATCATTAGTGGGACTCAGGAGACACGAACACTGGGCTCTCACGTGGTTGTTCATGGCCGTACCTACACGCCGCTGAATGAATAGAATGAATCCTGTCTAAATCCACACTGACCATTATCAGCCGAGGTATAATTTATTTTTAAAATGAACTAGCTTTTGCTCTCTACACTATTCGATCCTTTTGTTTTACTTTGTTTCCATTCTTCGTTTCCAATGGCGAATGATTGTTTTTGTTTTAGTAGGGATGGCCTTCTCGGATGAATATAATATTAAAATCGATGGAAAAATGTATTTTAAGAGAGGGTGAGTTTATTAGTTATGTGCGAGATTTAAATTAGGAATTTGTTCTTATTTTCTAAATGGTTGTTTTAACTTCCATATTTTCTTGTAAACTAATTAATGATGAATGGGTAGAGTAGGGAGTCTCTAGGTGAAGCCCTCAACTGAGAGGTGCTCAATTTTAATGAATAAAGTCTTTGTATTCCATTTTTAACATGTTATCAGACCTGCAGAGTTAAGTGAGGTAAAGCAAAAGTGCCTGCAGAGTTAAGTGAGGTAAAGCAAAAGTGCTTTGGTGATCGGGTAAGTGACTGGAGCACGATTGTAGCCGTGGTGCAAAGAAGGCCTGGTAAGGAGGCGAAGCATGGAAAAGTCAGGAGAAAATCTTTCTCTACTTGATCAATGCTCTTTTTACTCAAGAAACGTTCTTTTATCTATTGACTAATGCCCTTCCTGGAGACACAATTGCGTTGTTCGACCTTATCTTAATGAAATTTTATTCAGCACGAACCATCAGTGTGCATCTGGAGGTAGAAAAAGCGTTGCTCCATTGACCAACCCATGGGAGCCGGATCTACGTGGAGGTTCAGCAGTTGGAGTCAGTTCTGCGCGCGGACGTTGAGATCGTCCAATGGATCATGGACTTGGAGATCGCAGTGAAGGAGTGGTGAGATTGAAGGATATGAGGTCGCTGTAATGAAGTGAAGGCTGCAACGAATCTGGTGTGATGACGGTTCAGAGATCGTGTAGTGGCGTGGATATCACGTTGTAGTAGTGCTGCGGAGATCGCATTGCTATTACGTCGCCCTGCCTCGTCTTGCCCACCACGCGGAGCTCGTAATTGCCCAGATCGGCTCTACCTACGATTTTCTTGGCCATCACGCTGCTCACTGTTAGCATTCGAGGCAGAGTAAAGCACGTCCTGCTAAGAGGATTGCAAATGCGCATCCGCGAGAACGAACTTCCAATGGTGATTAGATAAATGGGGATGTCCACCAAAAGCAGCCCTGTCGTGGATCCTCTGTAACTCACACCACAACTATCCGACATTATTGAGAGGGAATCCATCTGCCAATCTCGGCTGCTGAAAGAATAAAGCAGAACACCCATTTGACTGTTGGTCATACATAGAATAAGGCACAGTTGCTTAACGCCTAATTCGGCCCACAGACGACCGATATGCTTGTACGACAAAGCATCGTTCCAACACTTGCAGATGTTACGGAAGTAGAGCACGGGTACATGGTATGTGATCGTTGTTTTTTTTTAATCAAAGAATAATTTCTTGAGAGGTCATTTCTTGTGGGGCGCATTCAAAAAAAGAAGAAGCAACTCCTGGTGTTGAATTTTAGAAAAGAGGGAGAGGGATTGTTTTTTAATAGAGGTCACCCACATATTTTTTTTAGAGATCCCTTTTCTGGATTTGGAGATAGATCTATTTTTTAATTGTTGGAGGACAAAGTTTATTTTCAGGTAGACCTGTAAAGATGAATATTAGATGGTAGAGGCATATTTGAATGAGAGCAATAAGCTCGATGGAACCAATTACTCTAATTGGGAATTCAAGTTGCAAACCTTATTGGAAGGGAAAAACGGAACGGAGGATTACAAGCAGTGATGAGTTGAAATTGAAACTAACCGTAGCTATAGGCAAAACAACAACAATCCAGGACTTGGAGAAGAGGGAGAACAAAGCAAAAGTGTTGTTAAAATTGTCAGTGAAAGATTGCATTATCCCTCACATCCATGAATGTAAATTAGAAAACAACATCTAAAAAACCCTCAAGGACTTGTACGAGATCAAAAAAACAAATCACCTTTTGGTTTTGAAAAGCAAGATTCTCTCTATTAAAATGGAGGAGAATAAATATGTGCTTTCGTTTATCTCTTGAATCAGGGAGCTCCAGAGATAAGTTGGGCTACATAGGAGAGACAATGTCAAACACTGATCTAGTCACAATTACCATCAATGGTATGATTGATGACTATGATATGTTTATCATAGGATTGAATGTGAGAGAGAAAGCCCCAATTTCGAAGAATTGGCACGAATCCTGATGCCATAGGAGGAGAGTCGGATGACTCTGAAACCTCAAAGTTCATATCTTGCTCTAATGTTGAAGAAGAAGCCCTTCATAAAGAAAGAAAATGCAGGACAAAAAGGCACAAGTACACCACAAAGAAAACGAGCTCAAAGTATGTCCTCAAATAGAAGTGATTTAGGACCCAAATGCTTTTATTCTGGTAAAGTTGGTCACGTAGCTAAAAATTGCAAGAAGAAAAAGTTTGATGAAGGTTGCCATAGACATAAGAAGCATGAAGGACACTTTGCTCATGAAAATAAGAATTAGAATCTTAGATTGTTTGTATCTAATTTTGCATTCTCTCTTGAGAATGATGTAGCAGAAACTTGGTTTTTGGACTCAGAAGCTTCCACTCACATAATAGGTAACAAAAATTGGTTTGAGAATTTTAAAGAAACCAAAAGTGGTGCAAATATCTACTTTGGTGATAATAGAGAGTAACAAAGCAAAGTGTATGGCAATGTTCTTTTCATTTGGCCTGATGAAAATATTAGACACATTCAAAATGTAATGTGTGTACCCTGAATAAAAAAGAATGTGATCTTTGTTTCTATGATAGCATATCAGAACCTTAAGGTATATTTTTTTAAGACTTACTATGTTATTAGAGATCTGTTGGATCTTATGAAGCCAATTGCATCAGGTATTTGAGTGGGCGGATTGGATTGTATACGATGAATGTAAGAAGTGCATCACACCAAACCTTGACCTCATCGGTTAGGATTGCAGAAGATTTATAGCATCAAAAATTCAGTCATATTAACTCCAATGACCTGCTGCTTCTTCAGAAATGAGTTATGGTCAATGGTCTTCATGTTTTAAAGAATGTTCATGTTGATTGTGAAGCATGTGCTCTTGGGAATATGCATAGAGATCAGTTTCTTGCAAATGTAGATAGAAAGAAAAGAGATATACTAGCAAATGTAGATAAAAAGAAAAGAGATATACTAGAACTTGTGCACACTGATTTGTGTGGGCCAATGGAAACAAGGTTATTAGAAGGTGCCTATTATTTCCTTTTATTTGTTGATGATTACACAATATTTACTTGGGTAGGTTATTTTCTAAGAGAGAAGAGTCATACTTTTGAATATTTTAAAGAATTTAGAAGCATGATTAAAAAATAGAGAAGAAAATTCATCAAAATTGTCCCCTACGATCTAGGAGAGAAATACAAAAAAGGTGATTCCATCCAATATTACAAAGACCATGAGATAGTTCAACAGTTCCACTACCCCATATTGATAATGAAATAATTTCCTATTTTCATATTACCAATTAATTAATATATAAAGACATAGTAATACAAACCAGCGTAATCAATTATAAATATATATACAAACTTTTACATACAAATAGAATATCATTCCATTCATACCATAACATAACAAAATTAATTTATCTTAAAGTTAAATAATCAGAAAACTTATAATTCTATAAATTAATTAACAATAGCAGCAATGAGATTTTTTTAATGTATAGTTCATTTTATGAAAATAATAATTACATCATTCTATTTCGATGACGAAAACCATATAACTCTATTGGTTATGCAAATTTATTCATCCAACTATTCTTCCCCTGTTCGAAATCATAAAAAATTATTGCATTCTAATAATATAAAACTTGTTTGTCTAAGAGGCCTAATGGTTCCTAGAATAACATGAACCAAAAATATGTTCACAAAAAATAATATTTATTTTCTCTGGGCCCTTTCGAAGTTCATTTCTTTTTTGTTTTGGGATAGTCACAGATTTACATTTTTTTTTAATCTTTTTACACGTTACTTTTTTTTCATTTTAAACTTACTTCATATATAAATATAATAAAAATAAATATTAATATCATTAATACTAATATTTTATTTCAATCATAAGTAGTAAAAGAAAAGTAATCTAACAATAAAAATAACAACAATTTAGATTCATTTTATTTATTGATAAGGATGAGATATCTTGACATACAAAATTGTTCTGCATCACAGGTTAAGATGGATCTAGGCTAGTTTTTCTATACACATATACCATATCTAGGTTGGATACATGTCTCCCTCTCTTTCTCTTTTCTCTCCTTCTCTACTCTCTCTCCCCCTCTCCTCTCTCTCAAGTATTCTCTATCTTCCTTCTTCTCTCTTCTTTTCTCTCCCACCTCCCTATGTATGTCCTCCATCTCTCTCTCTATCCACTGACTATGTCACTATCTTTCTCCCCCTCCATCTTTGTCTCTCTTTCTCTCCTCTCCTTCTCTCTATCTTCCCTCCCCTCTCTCTCTCTCTCCATATATACTTCATCTCTACCTTCACACTCCCTCTCTCTACACCTCTACCTCTCTATGTCTATGTTTTTCACTACCTTTCTCGCCCCCTCCAATTCCACATCTCTCTCCCTCCCCTCCTCTTTCTCTTCATTCTTGTCTCTCCCTCTCTCTTACACTCCCCTCCTCTCTCCTCCCCATCACTCTTTCTCTCTGTGCCCTACACATCTCTCTCTCTCTCCATATGATGGAGAATTGTCACTCTATGTCATCAATTGTCTAAAATATTTTACATCTTATTTTTTTATTGTGAAATGAGTTATGTTTTTTTAGCATGTTGTAATGATAAGCCATGATATTGGCCCATGGTATTGTAACAAAACCTATTTAGAAGATCAAACTTGTTAGATTGTAAGTTTATTATAAGCATTAAGTTTTAAATATGTTTATGTAATCATTATTAATCCCTGCCAAGGCAAGACTCTAACAATCAGTTTCTCTATTGATCACTATTAGTTTAGCATTGACCATTGCAAATTATAATGTTTAACTTTGAGAAAAAAATATTATTTTTAAATATTATTAAAAAAATCATTTTCAAACATTTGATTGGACCATAAGTTGAAGGTCTTAATGCAACCTTTGCATAAATTAATGCTATATGGATAATTGTGTTATATATTTTATGTTATAATTTAAGGGTATGGATTTGAAAATAAAATATACTCTTTGCATAAAAAATAGATAGGGATAAGATGTAAAAAATATACTTACACGTGTTATTTCCAACCATTATTTATGTGTTTTTAGTACTTCTGTAGGAGTAAAATTGTAAATGTGTAGACTTACTTGTGATTTCTACTCACCAAAATTTATGTAAGTTGTTCTTTTTGAGCAAGCAATTTAATTATCCACGTCATATCTCAATTTGTTAGTTAATACCAAAGCAAGAGTATAAGATGATTTGTTTATTAACCATTACTAATTTAGCATTAATGTACCTTATAATTATTTATGCAATTTTTGTGAGAACATAATTTCTAGATTGAGTTGGAGGAGTTAAGCTGATGTGCAAAACAAAAATACGGGGTTATAGAGCATCTCTTGGCACAATAAAACAATAGAAAAAAAGAATTACTATAGAATAATTTATTCTTAATGTGTTACTAATTTTTCTAATATTTTTATATGGTATAGTTGAGAATGAAATCAACCCAGCATAATCATATATCATATTTTGTTGTATTTTTTCCATATGAATTAACTTTTAATTTCAAAGGTATATCTTCTCTCCATTAAGTTTTATAGTTATGATTAAAGATTTAGTGTGAATAATTTTATGAAACTCAATATATTTTGGAAAAATGAAAGTGTGGAAATGTCGAAGGCTTAAAACCTTATCAAAAATTTTGAATCACTGGTTTGTACCATCCCTCACTTTGATTAAAAAAAAAATATTGAATCACTGTTTTGTTCAGTCCCTCAGTGGAAGGCGAGACCTTAAAATTGTTTTGTACCTAAAACTCTTTTGAATTACAGAATACATTCTCTGATGACTCAGCAGGAGTAGCAGTAGCCCAAAATCTTTAACAGCTCAAAAGAATGAATTGTGCGCTACGGATACCATCGAATAAAGAAGAGAAAGAGGGGCTCAGAATCCAGTAAAAGTAGGACCAACAAAGGCATGATTATTTGTCACGTTACAAATGGAGATGCGTCTGTTGTATTAGACAAAAGAAATTTGTAACTTCCTTTTCATTTATGACGTTGTTTGTGGGAAGCTGGTGTTAGGAAGATGAAGCACACAAAAATGACCTTACAATATGGTAAAAAGAACATTCAGAAACTAGTGTTGCATATGCATCATAGAGAACTTATTTTGATCCCAATCCAATCGTGAAACTCGTTTACATATAGCTATTAATCCATTCTCATAGTGTTAAATAAAAAATCGTGCTCTGCTTTGAGTTTTAAGGCAATTAATCCATGTCAGTTGGAGTAAATAAAAATAACGATTTTTATGCAACAGCTTTTCATCAATAACTTCAAAGAATTTTATACAACAATGACAATGTACCAAATACGTTGATTCGTAGTTACCAAATTCGGCCCTACTGCCGGAAAAAAAACAAAAATTCAATCATTCGATTTGGTTCGTTGAATAATACGTTGATTCGGAATTCGGTACGGGATAACACAGTAAACACAACGCAGGTTTCAATGAAATTTTGCAGCGTAAATTGTTCGCCAAGCTTTTAACGGATTGATAGTGACATATAAAGTAACCCAGAGCTACAACATACACAATGGAAACACAACGCAGGTTTCAATGAAATTTTGCAGCGTAAATTGCTCGCCAACCTTTCAATGGATTGATAGTGACATATAAAGCAACCCAGAGCTACAACATACACCTTATGGCTTAAAAGGTATAACCTAAGCTATAGTCTAGTTTAACCAGACAATCAACAGCGTAATTCAGAGTATAATATATGTTACTTTAATTATATATTAATAATGATAATAAAGTGTGAGAATATCAATATCAATTTACATGAGCAGATGTATCCACTAAGCAAATATGGGCCGATCAAGATGTTTTTCTGGAGTATAGAAAGCAAGCATAACATCATTATGGACATAAGTCCAAGGTATAGAAACCTAATAATAAATTAACTCATAAATAATATTTATCCTGCAAAATTTTATTTTTTTTAATTTATCATTTTTAAAGGTGTATTTTTTTTATCAAGTATAATTTATCGACTTAGATTTCTATATTTAATATTCAAAATTAAAGATATTAGTATTATTATAGATTAAATTTGTTTTTGGTTTAATTAATATCGATTAGTAATTTTATTTTTGAAAAATGTTTTGCATTATTTAATGTAATGCTTTTATTTTAATATATAATTATATAATATGTGAAATTATTATGAACATTTAATGTTTGAATTTCTATGACTATTTTTTTATATTGAAATTACATACTAATCATGATATAGTTGATTATATGGACAAAAAATCCCTCACAACATGTTATTCAAAATGTTAAACTATGAGATTTAAAAGGTATACTTTTAATTTTTTTTTGGTATTCAATTTTCAGCAATCTAATTTTTTCCGTACACTTGAATTTGGACTCAGTAACTATGATCAAAACTATTTGTGACAAACTGGAAGCTCTACTAACTTAACCACATAAATAGGGAGAGGGATAAATAATTGATGAATGTATAGAGTAGTTGGCTATGCATCTTTCTAGAATCTTGTGACAAATTGGAAGCTCTACTAACTTAACCACATAAATAGGGAGAGGAGAGGGATAGATAATTGGTGAATGTATAGGGTAGTTGAATATGCATCTTTTTAGAATGATGACACTGAGTCTTTCTTTACTTACGTCAGTTCCAGGATGGATAAAAACTAGAAGTTACAACTAGAGGAGGAGGACCAGAGGTCATGGTGATATATATACAATATAGAGAATAGTAGTTGTTAGATATATTTTTTATGGTTACTTTAGTATAATAGTTATTAGATGCATTTATTATGGTTACTTTTGCTTTACCTAAATTATAATTTGGGATTAATATACTCAACTTAGATTTCATTTTTCTTCTTTTATCTTTATTTTGAAAAAGTATCCAAGGCCATCCTCTTTTAAGTTATGAATTTATGATAAAAAAAATTGTGCATTAAAAAAACCCTAACTAAAAATATTACCTGAGATGTTTTCCAAATGTTTGTTAATTTGCATATATGTAAGACAATTAAGGAAAAATCCATGACATAGATTTTGTTCATTGGAACCCATATATGGATGTAAACCTATTCACTTCTCAAGAATCAACTCATACATGCCTAATCAAAGCTCCATCAATGCAGCCATTTTTGTGGTAAATCTCTTTGTTTTGAACTAAAATCAAATTTGTAGTTTCTTAGAGTTTAAATCAAGAACACAAAATTTATATAATGTAACCAAACTGTGTGAAGACTTAACATAATTTTGTATATTTCATAAATCTATTTTAAAAGCCTTAGTATCAAACTTCTAAGAATTTTGCTCTATATCTATTTGCTTCTTTTTCAATAACCAATGAATCTTTCTGAATTGTTAGAGCTCCTTGTAGTGAATAATTGTGCTTGCTTGAAAGTTTTGGAAACCTGCAATAAACTCGTGCACCTAGCTATTTTATTGTATAGGTGTATATATTTTCTTATTAATTTAATGTTGGCATATATTTGTTACGATGTAATTTCTAAAATATTATTTTTACATACACATATTTCTCTTTTTATAGGCTTAAAAATGTTCATACTTAGATTTTTAACTTTGATATTAAAGTTCATTTTCTTGATTATTAATACTCATTTAGTTTGTTTTCCATACTAATGTGGATTATTGTTGCCTTAAAATTCACTTTTAATGAGCAAAAGTATTATATGATAAGTGATGTGCATGAAATTAACTTGAACTTGATAGAAACTTGATAGAAGATCAGGGTTGACCATCTCTTTTTCTCCCTAAAAAAATCCTAATGCATGCTTGATTCATCAAAATAGCACTATCTTGTGACATCTTAGCTTATCACGATATTGTATATTTTATTATGATTTCATATATTAGGCATCAAATATAAAGATGAGCCTAATGTTGGATGTTCTAAAAGATTAAGAGTGACGATGATTGGATTTGGAAATACCTTAATGCATGGATGTCTCTCACACTCATTTTATTCTATGGTTGTTTTAATTTCTTCTCAAATTTCCTTTCATGGTATTTCATTTTAGCGTGTGTAATATTCTCAAAATCAGAAATACATGACATTGTACACGCTCGGAAGTCAACCATTGTAATCTTCAGGAAAAAAGAAAGGTTACAACATCTAGGACATCGATGAATTCTTAGTCATTTAATTGGTTTTGGGCATATGTGTGTTTATTTTTCAAATAAGTGTGATTGAATTAGTTTAATTTGAAAGTTTTTCTTCATTTTTGTTTATTTTCATTTTATATTTTATAGCAATTAACTAGGATTTAGCTAATGGCACTCAATGATAATCTAACATGCCATTTTCAGAAGTGAAAATCAATCTAGTATAATTTCTTTACATATTGTAGTGTGTTTCTAAGTCTATGATTACTAGAATTGATATAAATTTTATGTCTTAATATATGCCCTAGACTAGTCTGACATTTTTTGTGTCATTGTTGCTGAAGTGAATTTTGAGTTTGATTTATAATTTTATTTAAAGTTTTCATTTCACAATAAATAATTAAGACCTAAGTAATGAAGCCAGTAAAATGAGAGATAAAACTGACACATTCGCTTCATTTTGGGTCTTTGCAATTCAAGTCATTTTTATATTATGTCTGCTAAATTATGTTTAGTTAATTATGTTTATTTATGACATAGACTTGGAGATCAAAGAGTAGCATATATATATAATATATATATATATATTATATTATATATATATATATATATATATATATATATATATTATATATATATATATATATAATAATTAAAAAACACATACTGCTAATCAAGTCTCGATGATATCAGAATATTCTAAGCTAAAAAAGAGTTAGAAGAACAAATCACACCAACTATTGGAACAATATCCATTGAGAAAATATAGAAAACATATTTTGAAGGAAAAAGGTTGATACTCGTGGAAAGAAAAGTGTTTTTGGCATATCAAACTAAGTGAAACAAAATACAAAAAGGAACTCCTTCAGTAGAAAAAATATGAAAAGTATTCCCACAATGATTTCTTGAAGAGAAAATAATCCATAAAGGAAAAAATACTGAACCAATCTCTCGACTAGTCTTTGAAGAGCTACGACCATATAGAGAAAAGAAGCGAAGAATTGACTGGTAAACCATTAGAAGGTGATTTTCTTTGGACTAAAAAATTGTCAAATTTGTTTAAAGTAAAAATGGCACATGTATATAGAGAATGGGAAAGCAAGAAAAGAGAAGGACAAGAAATACATGAACATATATGAGAAGTACTTGAAGCTTAAAGGAAAAGAATAAAAGATAAAGAATTGAAGCAGAAAGGGAAATACAAGTTAACTAAGACCATGGTCACAAAGGATCAAACATAAGAGGAATAAGGGATCAAGTTTAAGAATAAGAAGACCAAGAGGATGAAAAATCCTTTTGGCTTCATATTTTACATCCACCTACAATCTTGGGAGCTAATGCGAGAATGAATAACATTCCTCCTTATACTCTTTAAATATTCTATGTAATGCTTAGGAAAGGATTTTGTGCTTCTTGTTTTGATTTGACATTTTATATCATACATATGGATACACAAGTGATTCTAAAAGAAACATTTATTTTCTACTACTTTAAAAGGTTCTACATTAAAATGGTTGGCGAGATTAGGAGAACCAATCATACTATATTGGGATGATATGTGAAAAACATTCCAGAGAAAAAATCAACCTTATTGTTGATCTCGGAACTCCTAAGAAGATATAATTAGGATGCGTCCGGTAGAAGATGAAAGTTTGGAATATTACATAGAGAGATTTACATCTAATTTATAAAATTCAAAATAGAGTAATCTAAGTCCTAAATTTAGACAAACAATGTTCTTAAAAGAAATTTGGGATGAATATATAGATGCCCTTAATATTTTGGAGAAAGGTGATATCTCTTGATTACCTTATGATCAAATTGTCGAATTATGTAAGAAATATTCTAGAGGAAGTGTTAAATTAGTTAAGGGACACTGTGATGCCCTCTCTAAGGTGATTAAGTTAGCCTCAGGAAGAGTTACAAGGGAAAACATTTGAATCTATTATAAATTTAAAAACTGACATTTTAAATATTTCGTTCTCAAGTTAATGCTCTAAAATCTAAAGAGAGGTAAGAACTAAGTGATCCATTTTCTATATTTTTAGCTAAAAGTAGAAAGAAACATCCTTTATGTGAATTTCCTTTGGATAATATTGACGTTTGTGGAGTTTGTGTAGATAAACATGCCATGGAGAAGTTTCCAACCATATTAGAGATAAAGGCAACCTACAACAAATAAGGTGAAGAAACAAAGTCACTCTATTACATTGCATCAACAAGAAGGCCTTGGAAGCCTAACCTACATGTATGTCTCAAGACTCAACTCTATAATTTCCTTAGCATCAATAACATGTACAAAATTCATATACTTATCCTATACCATCACAGACTTGGCCTCCTCCACAACCTCCAAACCAACCTTATGAACAAGTTTGGTGATGATAGGATTATGTAAACCAACCTCCATATAATTCCTACTAGTCTTATAAAATACAACCTTATCATCCTTACCAACCATTCCATCCTCAAAAGTCGTACCAACAACAACCCTATTTTCTAGTAGCTCCAACAACTCCAATATCCCTATGTCCAACAACAATATTTGGTACCACAAATAACCCAACCTAAATAAATTCAGTTTCCTTTCAACCAACCTCAACCTGGACCTACACAATTACCATCCCAACCAATGGAAACTCCCCAAACTAAAGTTGGAAAACTTGTGTATAATACAAAAGAAGGAACACTTCCAAATTATGGAATTTTTTATATTGATAACATCCACTTGAGGTTAGAAAATGTGTTACACAAACATTCTCTTATTATTATAGAACAACAAGAAGAAGTGATTGAAAAAAAGACAATAAAACTGATAGATTAAAAGCATAGAAAAAGACAATAATATGATGTTTATAGTGTTGTCATTGATGTTAAGGTTGTAAAGACTAGAAGGGCATAAGAAATAAAGTTTTATAAAGAAGAAAAGCTTGTGTGGAAGGATATCTCACACGGAAGAAAATTTTGTGTGGAAACAAAGCTTGTGTCTAAGGAATGTGCGTGAGAAAGGAAAGTTTGTGTAGAAGAAAATCTTGTGGGTAAGGAAAGTTTCTGTAAAAGAAAACCTTGTGTGGAAGAAATGTATGTGAGAAAACAATGTTTGTGGAGAAGCAAAGTCTATGCAGACGAAAGGTTTGGGTGGAGGTAAGAATATGTTCCTTTGCTCCGCACAAAGAGGGGTGAAAGAAGGTAGGTGGTAGTGACAATGTCAAGTGTAAGGTAAGTAATCAATCCATGGTAACATGACATAGAAGAATCATGGGTATCGATATTGATGTCAGGACAATAATTGGTAAGACCATTCTTTTTAAATCATGTATGTGTTAATGAATACTAACACATGTATCATTCATGGGAAAAGATCACGAAGCAACAACAACCAGAACACTTATAGGTACCACATTGAGTCTCATGAAATTGGAGCATTAGATATTGAAATGAAAAGGTAGTAAATTTTCCAAAAGGGAAAATTCTCAAATTAATGGGATGATTAGATGTTAGTTGTTTATGAGTTTCTAAAACTCAGTCTTTGTGCAGTTTAGCTAGAATAGTTCTAGTTTCTCTAGGTTCCACAATAAAGTGGTGTTGGTCAAAAGTTGCTACTCCATTGGTTTTACAACAATAAATGTCGAAGAGGTCATTAAAAAATTTTATGAATCTAAAAAGTTATAGTTCCATCAAGGTTTTAGTTACAATAAATGTTTTTGTGGTATTAAAAGTAAAGAAACCACCTAGGCACAAAAATGTATGAAGATAAAACCAAATGGAGCATGAAAATATATAAATAGAAATAAGATATCAAAGGATAGTGAGCATGGTAGTGGTGATCAAATAAAATATGCCATTGAAAAGTGTGAGTGAGGGAAGCACATGCACAAGAGCTGAATGTGCATGTGGAGAGAAAAAAAGGTTAACTGAATGTGTAAGTTGTGCGAAGAGACATTGGATTTGTAGAGATGTGATCGTGTAAGAGATGAAAAGAAACCACAAAGATAGCATGGTGGGATATTTAAGTTAGCATGCATGAATAAAGTGTGTGAACCTAAGAATTATGAGACTAGAGATTGTAAGGAGTACATAGAATACAATGTTGTGGTGTGTAGCATGAGAGAAGATTGCTTTTAAATTATAAGGAAAATATTGATGTTGTAAAACAACTGACATGAATGATGTCATAATTAAATAATTTGTTATAATTAAAGAATATGGCTCGAGATCTAATCACTAAATATGATGAAACAAATATCGAGAGGATAGAAAAAATTGGATCAACATATCCGTAGGGGCTTGGTGGCTACATTAAGCTGGTACCTGCAAATATGAGGGGATTGATGTCCCTAATAATTTCATACTTGCAAATCTGAGCAGGTTATTTACTCCACAAAGTTTGTGCTTGAAAATATAAGGGGATTTGTGTCTCGTATATGTTTTTTCTTGCTTTAAATCATATATAGAAGAAAAAAAAATTGGTTTTCCCCCAATGGATATCCGCATATATCTTGTGTTCAACTCTTTGATTTGAATGATGCATTGTTTTATGATTAAATGTGTTGGAAATATATTCAATAATGTGAGATATAGGGGGGGACAACTTATGGCTATGATAAAGAATGGAAAATGAAAAATGTTGGAAATATTGATTTTGTACTTTTGATGCCCAAACTGGATACCATATATTTGAAGAATCTTAAGTCCAATGCCTAGCTCAAATGAGAGCATAGGATAAATGGTTGAAAATAATAACTTGAGAAATTTCCAATCGTATATAGCACTCCTTATAATTCCATAGGAACGAGAAGATATGAAATATTTTGTCAAGATGACCCAACCAAAGTATAAGGAAGATTAGCCAACTAGTTTTAGAAGTCCTCCAAATAGTGAACATAAAAAAACTACAAATAATGGGAATATGAGGTAATTTTAACATAAATCAATTAAATAACATATTTAAAGTTGTAAGAGGACCCGAGGAATAATCTTTTTAGTGATTCTTGGAGTTTAAAGTTGGAAGGAAAAAAGTGATATATGGTTTAAATGAGTCATCTTGGCATTTTCACTATCTATTTTCATCTATGATGTCTCACATCATGAACTTTTGAGGAGCTATAGATAATATTCTATTGTCCCTATGGAAAAAATATCTAAAATTGGTTCACTATAATTTGAGAGATATGCCCAAAAATTAGACTTTCTAAATGCTCTTGAAATTAGCTTCAAGCATGTCGGCTCGATATTTTCTTTATAAATCTTATTTTCAAATGTTTTAGAACATGAAAATTGGAGGATATAGATAGAAGATATTCACCTAATTTTGGTTCAAGTTTTATATCTTGATTTTCTTTAATTTCGGATATATGGTCTAAGGAAGTCAGGTTTATTGAATGCTCATTAAATCTTGTTCAAACAAGTGATCTTGGTATTTTCACTATATCCTTCTTTCTATGGTGTTTCACGATGATACATTTTGATGATACATAGGAGAGATGTCAAGGTCCATGTGGTATAAGTTTTAGAACTGATTTTGTTATAATTTCATAGATATGATTTGAGGAACATAGTGTTCTTGGATGCTCATGAAATGTTCTTAAACATGTCAACTTGTCATTTTTACTATAACTTTCTTTCTAAGATTTTTCATACTATAAAATATGAATGAGATAGAAAATATATCTCTAGGTACTGCCAATAGGAATTTCAAAACCCTTTTTGCAAAATTGGATGTGGAATGGTGTACAAATTTGTTCATGGGAAGAAGCTAAAATAAACAAGTTTTTGGAGAAGTAGACTTGGTGAAGGAAGAAGCAGGGGGTATACCTATTGAAGGTGGAATAATTAACAAAAATGGTGAATAAAAAATAAGCAAGAAGACTTGGTGAAAGCAAAAGAAACTAGTAAAAATTCTGAAGAAGCAAGAAAGTAGGTTGGTTCATAAAAATATTTGCAACAGTGGGGATTGGTGTCTTATATAGATTAATTCCTACAAATATTTACGTTAGAGGGGATTGGTGTCTCCTATAGTTTTGTGCCTACAAACGAGAAATGATTTTGGTGTCTCCTATAGATTGGTGCTTGCAAAGTAGAGGGGATTTCAATCTCCTGTATGTTGTTTCATATAAAGTAGCAGAAGGGATTGATGTAATAGTACGATCGTTCTTAAAATTGATTTAATAGTAGCTTAGTGATTACAAGATCTTTCATATAAAGTTTTTTTTTTTTTTTCTCCCATAAGGGTTTCTGGTATATCTTGTGTTACTTGTTCAATTTATGATATTGATGTTTTATGATGTTTTTTTGGCTTTAAAAAAGTAGAAAGATTCATTATACTAATTCAAACCTCCTATGACAATAATTGTCAATTTTGACAATTGGTATTAGAGAAGGTTCCTTCATAAGTAGTCTAACCACTGGAAGGTAGATGTGAAAGGGACCAAGGTTAATCAAGATGGACCTTAAATAATTAGAGTTCCACTATCAGATGGATCAAATTATTCTTTCTAGAATATAAGATTGAAGGCACATATAATGCCCCTTGGTGTTGATTTTTTTTGTTCAATGATATATGGTGGCAATAGATGCAAATGAGAAGAAGGTTTATGAAAATAATTGAAAATAAACAAATGTCTTTTTTGAATGGTCTTGATAAATCATTTTTTGTCAAAGCAGTGCACTATGACTTTCCTAAAGAAACTTTCGACAAGTGGCAAGGTATCTATGAAGGAGATGATAAGGTAGAAAATTATAATCGTGAAGCTCATAAATACAATTTGAAATTCTAAATATGAATGAATAAGAAGACATTGAATATTTTTTCCTTTGATTAAAAGAAGTTTTCAACACTATTAAAGGATCAGGTTGAAATAGTAAAGACATAATAGTTGTTTAAAATGCCTTAATATCTCTTCCAATGGGTTTAATAAGATGGTTTTTACTATTGAGGAAATGTAATATCTTGAAAACTTAAATATGGAGAACTACATGCAATAATCACTAAATATAATATGAGTACAAGAAAACATGAGTCTAGACTAAAGGATGTATCCTTCAAAGAATTAAATCAAACAAAGGGACACAAGGACCATGATCACTTCAACAATAACTATATGAAGAAGAAGCTCAATTCATGAAAAAAATGAAAAGAGGATATGGAAAATATAAAGGTAGTCTACCATTCAGATGTTTTATGTGTGGTATAATAGGTAATTATGGCATCAAAATGTCCATATGAAAAAGAAAAAGATGGTGATGATGAAAACAAATATAGAAATATACACAAATTTCATGAAAGGGAAGATCCCTTAAGACCAAAATTTTATATTCCAAGGAAGATAACAATTTATCAGAAGATGGTTATGAATATGCATATAGTGATGATAAAAAATAATTCCTACTCAAGCCTTGGGAAATCAGAAAGAGAAATCAGATGTAGTGCAATATATCTCCAAAGGAATGAGCATAGGAAAATGTAATATTGAACTCTATTTCAATTATGGTAATGGAGTTCATTTTAGTTCTAGATGTCCATATAAAAATATGAAGGGAATGTTTATGAATATTATTTTCTAGTCATTAATTCTCAAAGTGTTGATCAAGAAAATAACGATAACTAAGAAGAAAAGACAAATGTAGAGGTGGAAATTGAAGGTAACAAAGATTTTCAACGTGAGCTGTTTGTTGTCTTAGAAAGAATTCACCGTAATAAACAAAATTAAGAAGGACATATTGCAGGAGTATGAATATAAGGATCATGAAGAAATAGAGAAAATGGTTTCCATCCTTATAACTCAATTAGAAGAAGCAAGGAGAATGAAAGAAGTTGTGACAATCTAGTTGGAAGAAAAGGAAGGACATTGTGAGAAACTAGAAGCTAAGATTATTTCCTTCAAAAATTATCTTGAAGAGGTAAATGATTAACTGAAGTTTGGAGGAAGTTTTGAGATCCTAGATAATTTACTTAGCCACTTGAGATCCCCTTTTATTAAATTGGGCGTTTTTTTTAAACAAGATAATGATATCCTCAAATGAAAATCAAGTTGAGAGACACCAAAAAAAGAAAAATCTAAAATCTATGTCAATTTCTAAAATGATTAAGCAACAATGCAAAAAAAGTTAGAGATGAAGCTAGAGACATAAAATGACATGATTCCATTAGCAATTTATATGTAAATAGGAAATAAGGAGAGGACTAGCAAAGTTGTAATCCTCAAATGAAGAAAGAAACACTCGACAAGGAAGTAAAGCCTAACAAATACATATAAATGAATTTGGAATACTTACTCCACCAAGAAGGCTCGTCATATCCAAGTATCAAAATTTCCTTTATATCCATTTATTTTGATGCAATAATTTGGGTCACAAGGAAATAGATTGTAGAGCCTACGTAAGAAATGACTATAGTAGAAATAGAAGCAGAGGATCTTATAAGATCCCAATGAATAACTATGAAGGAAAAAAATGTAGAAGTTCTTATGAAGGTGGTCACAATTCATTTTTTCCTTTATTGGATCATGTTGAACATTACAAATGAAATAAATATCGTCACAAAGAAAGTGAATGTAATTTCATTCTAATATGGCCTCTCAAGAAAAATAAGCAATAACAATGCACAAAGATTTAGAAATATGAGCAAGAAAGACAAGAAAAGTGTGGATTTGTGTTATATACTAAAAACCAAGGAAACCAAAGATACATTGATAGTGGGTTCTCAAAGAATATATTTATAGGTAAGAGAATGTTTCTATCTATAAATAAAAATAGATGGGGAAACATTACCTCCAACAAGAATAATGGGAAAAGGGACAATCACTTTAGACAAGGGAATAACCAAATCTCATAATGTACTATATGTTGATGGTCTTAAACATAATATGTTAAGCCTTAAATGTGTGGCAAAGGATAGGAGGTCATATTTCATTCATAAATTTGTGTAGCAAAGCACATAGATTCAAGTAAATCTTCCATGAAGGAATTTGGAACCTCAAGCAATGTATATGTACTTGATGGAGGAAAAGAAAGCTGTTTCATGTGAAAATTGGATGAGAGATAGTTATGGCATAGGAGACTAGGTCATCTCAAATTTTATCATCTTTTCAAGCTAAAGAGAAAGGATGATGTATGAGATATTCCCTAAATTTCAAAACCAAATTATTACCTACAAGTGTTAAATTTGGCAACTAGGGCCAAACTCCATGTGCATCATATTATTCATGGCTGATAATATTTTTATTAGATTCCTCTCGTCGAGAGGTGTAGGATTTATTTAAAGATCATCCGATTCCGATAAGTATTTATGGAGATATGAATTTATTTTGATTATGGAATAATTATCAAGCCTACCAATAACTCATGTAGGCTCAGAAGCCCAATAGTTGCATCTATTCAATTATTATAAGATGTGTATAAATACAAGAGGACCTTTCCTCATTTTGACTCACTGAACTCATCACATCTCTCTTTCTCTCCAGCGCAGTAAAGAGTCTCTTCTCCCCTGCGCAGTAGGTGACTCTTCTCTCACACGTGGAATGAAGGTGCAAAAACTGAAGCTGCAACTGTAGATCCAAAGTTTTACCAGTGTTGACCATCAAACCTCCTCCTCTTAATTACAATATAGGTTTACCTGGATTTCCTCTGAAGGCCGCACTTTTTGGTGAAGGAATCAAGCCGATTCGATGGTCGGTTTATGAGATATCGACTAACCTAGTTTTGATGATGAATCCGCTAATGCTGATGCTGCTGATCTAGGGTTTGCTACTGCTAATATAAATGAGATTTTTGTACTATTTATCTCTGCTAAATTATTGAAGACAAAATAATATTTGATCAAAGGGTTCCCCATATTTGGGTTTTTCCATGGCTAGCCGCCACATCTTATGTCTCTTGTCTTGGCTTGTTTTTTGTTGATCTTTTAATGTTCTATCTGCACTTTACTTATGCACATGTGATTTCTAATCTGTGAATAATAATAAGAAAGAGAAGTAAATTTCTCTAGCGCAGAACATACCATAAATTAACATGGTATCAGAGCTAAGGTGAAGGCAAAGCCCGAGCAAGAGCAAGATCAATCACTGAAGAGAAGATTGGCAAGGCTATCCTAAAGAACTATGGGGTCCTCAACACTCTTCCTTGTCGAAGACAAGCTCTGTGAGAAAGATGACTATCACAAGTGGAAGATTTCCATCGATCTAACCTTAGAAGATCAAGGATTATTGGACCATGTGAGAGGCAATATTGTTGAGCCTCCATCAAATGCACCCACTTCTACTAGGAACAAATGGAAAACCGGTGAAGTCAAAATAAAGAAGATCATCCGGGACTCTATCAACAAGCACTTGGTGGCCTAAATCTCCAATTTGAACAAGTCCAAGGAAATCTACAATAGACTAGTGAGTTTATTTAAAGTTAATGATGCAAATCAAGTTCTATTTCTTAGAAATAAGCTAAAGGAAATTAAGAAGGGAAAAGATGAGAGTATGAAAGCATACTTCTTAAGGATCACCGAGATCAGGAACGATCTCCTATTGGGGAGACTATTACTGATAGGGAAATGGCATTCAAAACTCTTGGAGGATTACCATCCAAATGATATGTGTTCAGGACTACTCTTATGAACAATAATGTAATTCCGAGATTTGAGGAATTAATGGCTAGATGCATTCAAGAAGAATCAAGGGTAGAAGAGAAAGAAATGCCCATGCCTAAAGGTCTTCTTGCTGCCTTTTCTTCTCATGTTAAGAAAAGAAATAATTCTAGGACTAAATCAAAAAGAAAGGTTGGACCTAAGGGTGGAAGAAAAGGATGATGTTACATTTGCGATAAACCAGGTCACTATGCGAAGGAGTGCCCTGATCGAAAGATCTCACACTGGGACGATGATCAAAATTCCTCTCATGGAAATCAAAGGAATGGGAAATCTAATAGCAAAGAAAAAAGGAGTGCTAGTAATCAAGGAAGAGGATAACCATTCAAAAAGGCTGAAAATTCCAGGTATGAATCCAACATTGTTGAAAATAAGCAAGATGAATATTATTTACTAGTTGCTCTATCTACCTCTGCTCCTTCAGACTCAATGGGAATTTGGCTCATTGATAGTGGTGCCTCAAGGCACTTCACTGGTTACAAAGAAGTTCTCCATAATCTAATCGAGAAGGAAACTAACTTGGAAATTATCCTTGGAGATAATATGAAATATCCCATGAAAGGTGTAGGCAATGTCAATCTTAAATTGAATCAAGGAAATACAATCCACTTACAGGATGTATTATATGTACCTGACCTCAAGAAGAACTTGATGTCCATATCAGCAATGGAAGACAAAGGCTACAAGGTGACCTTCAGTGACGAGAAGGTATGTGTATGGAAAAATAATGTTAAAGATGCCTTCACTCTTGGGTTTTGAGTTGATCCATTATAACAGGTTGGTGAAACTCTACTAGGTGTCATGTCTTGTGACACAACTATTCAGTTTGAACTTTGGCATCAAAGGTTTGCCCACATTCATTATAAAGCTCTACTTAATGTAGGAAAAATGGTAACAAGGATGCCTGAATTATGAGTAGAGAAAGAAGGTGTATGTCCAGGATGTGCTGAAGGAAAGCTTGAAAGGGGACCATTCCCCTCAAGCCAAAGCAAGACCTCCGATATATTACAACTAGTTCCCTCAGACATATCTGGTATGATGCCTATGAACTCCTTGGGAGGATATTTATATTACCTTAATTTTATAGATGACTATTCTCGAAATACTTGGATATACTTCTTGAAAAAGAAGGATGAAGTGTTCTCTTGGTTTCGACACTTCAAAACCTTGATCAAGAATCAAACCGAAAAGAAGATTAAGATATTAAGGACTGATAATGTGACTGAATATGAATCTAATGAGTTTCATGACTTTTGTAAAGAGGTTGGCATAAAGAGGGATACTACTACACCATATACTCCTGAACAGAATGGTGTGGTGGAAATGAAGAACTGTACGATTGTGGAAGCTGTCTGTGCCATGCTTCATGATCAAAGATTTTTGAAGTTTCTATGGGCCGAAGCTGCAAACGTCACCGTATATGTACAAAACCAATGCCCTCATCAAGCATTAGGTTCCAAGACTCCTGAAGAAATGTTCATTGATAAGAAACTTGACGTATCACATTTTAAAATTTTTGGAAGCCTTGTATATTTTCATGTGACGAAAGAGAAAAGCAATAAATTGGGTGCATCTAGAAAGAAAGGAATCTTCGTGGGCTATGGTGAAAATACTAAGGGCTATAGAATCTATGTAGCCAGTCAAAGGGAAGTCATTATTAGTCATGATGTCACCTTTGACAAAGATATGGCCCTCAACAAGGTGGACAATCTTCCATCTTTGAGGAACTCTCAAGAAGCTGACACTAGGGAACCGGAAGAAAAGAATGATGAAACAATGCCTAATGTGGAAGAACCCATGGATCCTATTGATCCACCTGAGCCTTCCTCTTCTACGAAGAGGCCCTCTTGGCTTAGGGGGCTACTTGATGATGCTGAAGGACACACTTCACCCTGAGGAACCTTTCGTGAAAGTAAGAAACCCAACATGTATGAGGGATACCTGACCATCATGAGCACGATCATACAAAATGAGCCTTCATCATTCTCAGATGTCGTCAAGCATCAAGTATGGAAGGATGCGATGATCGAAGAATATGAGTCTATTATGAAGAATGATGTTTGGAAAGTAGTTCCCAGAACCCAGGACAAGACAGTTGTCACTTCTAAATGGATTCACAAGATAAAGCATGCAACAAATGGAAGTACGAAAAAATATAAGGCTCATTTTGTCACTCGTGGCTTCTCCTAGAAGGAAGATGTAGACTATGACGATATATTTTCACCTGTTTCTAGATATACCACCATCCACTCGATCATAGCCCTTACAGCTTCACAATGGTGGCAACTACATCAGATTGATGTCAATACCACATTCTTGCATGGCTCGATCAAAGAAAATGTCTACGTGGAGCAACCTGAAGGATTTGAGATTTATGATCGAAAATCTCATATATGCAGGTTGAAGAAGGTTCCCTATGGGCTAAAGCAAGCACCCTGAGCATGGTATGAGACGATCGAAAACTACTTGATGAAGCTGGGATTCACTAGGAGTGAAGCTGACCCTAACCTCCACTTTAAGGTTGAAGATGACAAACCTCTCATACTGGTGTTGTATGTGGACGACCTCTTCCTAACAGGTGCAGACCCTCTCATTCACAACTATAAGAGGGAGTTGGCTTCTGAATTTGAAATGAAGGACCTAGGAATAATGCACTATTTCCTAGGACTTGAAGTCTGGCAGAAGCCAAGGGAAATTTTCCCATCTCAAGGAAAATATGTGGTGAAGGTATTGGAAAGATTCAGTATGGTAGACTGCAAGCATGTAACTACCCTGATGGAGTTTGACTTCAAGAAGTTAAGAGGTAGTGTTGGTGGACCTATTTTACGAAATGCTATCGAGTATTGGCAACTTGTCAGAGCATTAATGTTCTTAGTGAACTCCCACCTAGATATATGCTTTGCAGTCAATGCATTAAGTCAACATATGGTTGAACCTCATCACATACACTAGATTGGTACCAAGAATCTGTTAAGATAACTTCGTGGAACAATTACATATGGGCTAAGATACATTGCTGGAGATGTGAGACTACTTGGATACACAGATGCTAATTCGATAGGTAGTGTGATGGATCGTAAGAGCACTTCTGAGTGTTGTTTCTTCTTGGGTTCTTGTTATCGGGAAATCTAGTTTCTATGCAGAGTTGCTAGTCCCACTAATATGGGTAGCTATCTTAGAAGCAAACAGGTTAAAGTTACTTTCATTTTCCTTTACGAGAAGTAGATAGGAGAAGAGCAAAGAATACCAACCTCAATATTTCACTTGGTTCTCTACTTGTTCCTTCTCCCCTTTGACAGATCTTTGCCGCTCCTCCCTTGACCACTCCGCTTCAAAGAGTACCTATAGAGTCAAAGAAGCATAATACCTTCAAAGTGCAGAGATCTACAGTCATAAACAATATAGGACCAGATATATATTGACCACATACATGCATATATTAGCAAACATACAAGAATGTGGAGGAAAATTGAATAGCTTTATTGGTATAGAGATTAGAAAGAGGATTACAACCCATTGATCTGACCCAACATCATCCTCCCAGCATGAAAGCCCTTCTTCCACCTCATGAAAAGCTTAGATCGCCATAACACTATGATATTCCCACCATGAAACCAACAACACTTCCTTACAAGATGCCAAAATTCCAGCCTCTGGATCTCTTGGGATGAGGGATCCATATATAGATGATTGTAGGGGGCTGAGTCACTTCTAGGATTTTGATTAGTGTCCTCTCTCTAATAGTTCTTGATTCCACTTGGAGATTGATGATCTCTTACTCATCCCTGGGTGAATTCAGAGAGGAAAGTGTCACAGGAGAAGTTTTTGGAAGATTCCATGATCATCCACCTTGCAAACTGTCTCTTCCATTTGTCTACTCTCGCCCGTCACACCCTACAGAAGGGATTTCTAGTACGCATTGCACTTTTTACACTGAGCAGGTGAGACGCATCGCACCCTCTGCACTGAGCAGTCTGTATGGTCCAGTTTTGACCAATTCTAAGCAGTTTTCTGTGGAGAACTTCTGGGAGATGATGTAATCAACTGACCATGTTCCTTTAGGGTATGAAACAACACTTATAGGGCCTCAGAAGCCCTTGGTTTATGGACATATGTGATTGGGGTTACAGTGCCCAAATATGTCTATAACAGTTGCCCCTTAAAGCATGAGGTCGAAAATCTTTTGATGTCGGGTGAAATGCTTTATCATGAGGATCCGAGGTTCTTTCGAATTAGAAGGTGACCTGTAATAAGATACAATACAATACATTATCTTCATAACATTTTCATGATCTAGCTAAGGTGGGCGTTCCCATGCTCAACTTTATAAATTCATTTTCATGTACATAGGATAGACAACTGTCTGTGTGGCAGACTGATGATTCTGGTAGAGCCATCTTCCTTTGATTTGGATGATCATTTGTGCAGCAATGATGTACATTTGATGTCTTTATTTTCCTGAATATATCGCAACCTGGATTAATGAAACTATATCCAAGGTCTTCAAACTTGTCCAATCTTCACCCGAAGTACAAGTCAATCCACGTGAAAAATGTTCTGGAGTTGAACATGGAAAGACATCGCCTGATTACCAGCCAATGATGTAAGCTGTTAACAGGCATGAGACGAATCACCAATAATGATGATGACCCTCAAGGTACTACAATACAATTCACATGGTGTGAAAAAGGGACTTGGCATCGAACACCATGCAAAATCATTTGGTCGACGGCCATTGATGTAAACCTGTTGTCGGAAGTGAGAAACTTGCCATTGAGGCATGCAAGCTTCAAAGTACTGAAAGGGTTGTTCCTGGGTTGACTTCTTGGATAATGAGTTGTCGTTGACAAGAAGTAACCCGTCGTAGGAGGGCCTTAATGAATCCCACATCTATGACATGGAATGGAGCAAATGATTTTGTCGAGGTGAAAATGATCTAATGATACAGGGTTCAGGGTGGTGGTCATGAAAGAACGAAGCGTGAAGGTATTGTAGTGGATGAGACACAAGATGGGTCTGTGAATTCTTTGATTGACTTCTCTCGAACATATCGGCGACATTGAAATGGATTGGTAGCATTAACCCCAAATATGGATGGTACGGTGGACCAATGGTAATATGACCGGTGAATGGAATAACCCAACCCGACTCAATCATGGTGATGGAGTGAAAGTGTCATGTTCAAGAGCGACTCGTTACCAATAAAGTTTCTTCAAGTTTTCTTCCCAATTTTCCCCAGTCATTGTTGAGCAATACCTCTTTATTTTTATCAAGCTTGAGGAGGATAACATACGTTTGTTCTATAATTTTCCCTTCAGGCAAAACCGTCGCTATGTTTTAACGAGCCTAGTGACAGTGAAACTGGTTCTTGTCTACATGGACAAGTTTGTCGCTATTGGTTTTAACGAGTTTAATGACAAAGAAAACTCAGTCCTTTTTCAATTTTAGAGAGTTTGAAAAGGGATGGAAAGGAAACTCTAGTAATCCTTTTTCATCATATAATCCATTAAGTCCAAAAAAGTATAAAATAATACGAAAGGGATGAATTTTCGATAGTTTTAACGAGCCGAACAAGACAAGTGCTCGATCGTTTTGTGTAATAATCCCTCATGTCCAAAAAGATTAAAATCTAGAGGAGGGATAGCACTCCCGGTAGATTTAACGAGCTGGAGAGGCCAACTGCTCGGAAATCTTTTCATATTTTACGAGTTAGATGAAAAGAGCTTAAAGGAGACTCGTCTTTGAGGAATGAGTGATATTTTTGGGTAGTTGCTAATTCCAGGTAAGGTTTGGAATTTTCCAATCATGGCAGTGTCATAAGGATGGCTAACAGAATATCTCTTTGCAGTTGTTCCTCAAAAGAGTAAACAATAAAATGGAGGCGTATGATTGGCTAAACAGAGTGGAGGTGATGACAAGAAAATGACCAGGGCTCAAAAGCTGATGATAATGCATTCGCAATGGTTATTTACTGGAGGTTGGCTCATTTTTTAATGAGCTTAAACTCTGGGGGAACATTTTCTCATTTCTTAGGTTTAATTTTTAACGAGATTGAACTTCACATAAAAACTGCTCGTTCCAGTCGTATAATAAGGATATCTCATCAATAGGTTCAAATTTTAAGGAGCTTGCACCATTCGAAACTATGCTCCACATCCTTTGATTATGCAAGCTAGGAATGACCAATACTACGAGTTTAAAGGGTTTGAGGGTCTACAAACTAAGAAAATAAATGGTCGCTCTTCTCTTGCATGCAGAAAAGGATTGCATGCCCCTAGGTATAACGAAGTAGAGTTTCGAGGTTACCCTTCAATTTGCAGACAAAACATTTGTTCTTTCAGGAAAGGCCTACCTTTTCCAGGTTACCCTTCAATTTGCAGACAAAACATTTGTTCTATCGGGAAAGGCCTACCTTCTAACGGAGGTATCTTATTCCAGTCTAATCCCATCTTCCTAAATGGATGGGTGTGTCAGACTAGTCATATATCCTTCACAGAAACCTACCCTATACCCGAAGTTTTCCTGTCGAAGTAGACCAGGGTGCATGCCCCCTGGGTTTCAGTCACGACCCTCGAATTACTCGCGTTCTTCAGGTGGACAGACTGGAGATTGATGAGACATTCCTTGCATGAAAAGACCAGTTAGGGATGGCATTTGACTATTAGCTATGTGTGAGCTGGGGAATGAAAGCTGGTCTATGAGCTGGACCACTCGGCCTTCATGTAGAAAACACATTACTCGAAAGAGTGAGGAGACAACAACTCCCATGCTATAAATATAGTCACGCCCAAGGAGTAGATTATAATCTAAAGGTCCTTGGACTACCATTATGTTCAGATACACGATTTTGCCTCTCAAAGTTATAGGCAAATTCGGAAGGATCCCTAACAGTCGACTGGTTCCTTTATCGTAGCCTGTTATATTTCACATCTCAGGTAGAAGTGATGGCGAACCAAGCGCTTTCCAAGCAGTTGAGGAAAGGATACTCATAGAAGCCCCTTCATCTATGATAGTACCGACCATGACCATTTTTTAAGCTTGTACAATGATTCGAAATGGTACATTAGATGGTAGACAAGGTCTGCCTATTAGATACCAATCGAAGGAAACGACTAGGTTGCTTGGAGGTGGGACCGAATAGACGGCCGGATATGACTATGACAAACTTCCTTCCCATGGTAAAGGAATGGGTAGATTGCCCCCATGTTCATCAGAGTCTATGTTTACAAAAAGAATTTGAACGATGTCGTTCTCATTCTCTTCGGTGACTGTATCATTTGAAGACGGACCTTCCAGAGACAAGATCGGGTCGACTGCCCCCTCAACCTTTTGAATTTCATTTAGTGTAGACTCAGAGAGTTTATCTTCAATGATAGATGCTTCGACGGACCACAAGGGCGTCTCAGTCAGATTTTCAACTAGCGATGGACTCGGCAAGAGTTTCTAGTACCGAGGAGGAAGCTGTAGCGGTGAAGCAGGATGGTTATCCAAGACTCTTTTAGCTTTGTCCAAGAAGGGAAAACGGTGGATGACATGATTTCCTTCGCACAGTCTACAAGGAAATTTACATTTTCCTTTCTATCCCGAGACTTCGTTTTCGCTAGTTGATGGTGTACTCTCAACATGATCATCAGAGGTTGACGACACCGGATTATGCAAACGAGGAGACCAGTCCCTTAAGATCCGAGGGATGGAAGGAAAATCTCAATGATAGTGGTCCCCTTTGCAAATGACACATGGAGATTTAGGCTTGGATGGTGCTGTGTGTGGATTTTCACTAGACAATGCACGGTTGCCCCTTTTTGCCTTTGGCTCCTTCTTCTTCTTCTCTTTCTCCTTCTTCCCTTTCTTCTTCTTCTCAGTTACTTGGTCTTTAGCTTCACCAGCTTTTCCAAGCGAAGAGGAAGGAGGGGAGGGAGAAACAAGCGAAGTAGAAGGATAGGGGGTAACTCTAGTATCATCTAGTTGCTGACTCGATTTCTGAGGAATCGCGGTGGTTTGAATGACAGAGGTCGAGAAGAGCCATATTGGCAAGCCAATTGTTAGTCCTGGGAGGGAAAGGTGGCCATATGAGGTGCACCAACATCTTCCCAAGAGGAGAAAGGACTAGGATTTCCCCCAAGGGGAAATCCTTGGTTGGTGGACTCCATTTTTCTCAACCTAAGACCAACGAGGGAACAGTGACGTTATTCCAATTAAAATAAATTTTATACGCTTTGACACAACTTGATTTTTTCAATTTTTAGGAGTCGAGAAAAAGCAAAAGATGACTCTAGTCGCCTTCGATTTTTAATGAGCCTAAAGTGACAAGTGCTCAGATGGACCTTTTCCTTTAAGGAGTCTGTAAAGGAACGAAAGAGACTACTCTGGAAATCTAGACAGAGGGATTACCAAACCAATCGGAAAACTACAGAATAATTTTTACGGTATGGTAGTCAATCTTCCCAAATGCTACGTTTAGTGCATTGCGATCAATAGGGTGGTAGACATGGCTTCCTAAGGATAAAGGATATAGCTTATTGTGGTCTCCCAATATATACTCAACTATACGTGGGAGCACAAGTCCGTACTGGCACTTGTCGTGTCAAAGAGGAGTAATCACCCAACCAACAATGAAAGCGATAGTTACCAGGCTTTACGACACCGGAATACGTCTCTAGCCTAGACTTCTAAATGTTGTGCATTAGGTTCCAAAGCGTTTTTATGTTCATTGAATTTATTTTACAGTTGATCTTTCTTAAGAAGTTTGTCTTTTAGGTTCACTGTATGATGTAGATATACAATTCCTAAAATGCAATCTAAGATGATAAACAATCGTTTAATCTTCTTTCTGCAATGAAAATCCTAGCTACTAACGAAACAGGAACGAAATTCTTTCAACAAAGAGAAAACAGAACACACTAGATGCACTGTCCTAAATCAAAATCAACAAGTAGTCTAAATGCAAATGCACATGCGTGTATTTGTTTTCGTTATCTTAATGTGTGAATGACAAAAAGAATGCTAAGTACAAATTTGAATCGTTTCAAGCGACAGTACTAACGATTTTCTTTTCAAAAAATGAAAGGAAGATAACGACGACACATTGTGATTTTGAATTGAAAATTTCTTTCGACACTTGAAAAACTACTAATTCAAATCAAATACAAGAGTAACAGTGTAATCGACCATCAAGAACAATAGAATTCTTTTCTTTGACTAAAAACGACACTTGCGACACATTCTAATCAAAAGACGACAACTTGATTACGCTACTTCTTTGTAAAAGAGGAATGTAAATGGCGAACAATACATTAAAAAACATTTACAGTTCTTTGTACTTGGAGGCTGAATTATGCAAAGGAAGGGAGTTTCCACAGAGGTATACTAATCACAGACAACAAAACTCCTGAATAAATCTGCAGAGAGTGAACAAAAACCAAAATCTGGAAGTAGAAGATGTCTTATCTGATCATCACACCTATAAGATAGGGAAAGTGTGATGCATCTCACCTACTACACACAAGAGGTGCAATGCATCCAGATTCCCAAGAGTAGAAGGTGCGATGGTCCAGGGATGAGACTTCAACTTGGTTTTGGGTCATAGTTTGCAGCTTAGTTCAGGGATTTAGGCCGAGAAAATGATAGTCAAGAAATGCAAATCACAGGGGTTGATCTAATGATGTTACTGGAGCCACCACTAGGGCAATTAGGATGTTTGCGAATTAATTGTTCAGTTTATAAACAATACCCGGAGATAGACTGAAGCAACATTGATCTACTTTGCACTTGCATAACAAATGCAGTTCAAAGGCTAGTTGGCTTGACTTCAGGCTCCATCTGTAAGTTTATAAAGCAAACAAATATAGACAAGAAAACAATCTATTCGCTCCCCAGTGGAGTCGCCATTCTATTATCAGGAAATCTATTGTCTATGCAGAGCTGCTAGTCCCACTAAGATAAGTAGCTATCTTAGAAACAAATAGATTAAAGTTACTTTCATTTTCCTTTATGAGAAGTACATAGGAGAAGAGCAAAGAATACCAACCTCGATCTCTTGCTTGGTTCTCTGCTTGTTCCTTCTCCCCTTTGACAAATCTTTTCTGCTCCTCCCTTGACCACTCCACTTCAAAGAGTACCTGTAAAGTCAAAGCAGCATAATACCTTCAAAGTGCAAAGATCTATAGTCATAAACAATATAGGACCAAATATATGTTGACCACATACATGCATATATTAGCAAACATACAAGAATGTGGAGGAAAACTTGAATAGCTTTACTGATATAGAGATTAGAAGAGAGGATTACAACCCATTGATCTAACCCAGTGTCATCCTCCCAGCATGAAAGCCCTTCTTCACCTCATGAAAAGCTTAGATCACCCAACACTATGATATCCCAACAGGAAACCAACAACACATCCTTACAAGATGCAAAATTCCAGCCTCTGGATCTCTGGGATGAGGGATCCATATATAGATGATTGCAGGGGGGCGAGTCAGCTTTTGATATTTTGATTAGTGTCCTCTCTCTGGTAGTTCTTGATTCCACTTGGAGCTTGATGATCTCTTACTCATCCCTGGGTGAGTTCAGAGAGGCAAGTGTTATAGGAGAAGTTTCTAGAAGATTCCATGATCATCCACCTTGCAAACTGTCTCTGCCATTTGTCTAATATCGCCCATCACACCCTACAAAAGGGATTTCCAATATGCATCTTACTTTTTACACTGCGCAGGTGAGATGCATCGCACCCTCTGTACTGAGCAGTTTGTATGGTTCAGTTTTGACCAGCTCTGAGCAGTTTTCTGTGGAGAACTTCTGGGAGATGATGTAATCAGTTGACCTTGTTCCTTTAGTGTATGAAAAAACTCTTTTAGGGACTCAGAAGCCCTTGGTTTATGGACATATGTGATTGGGGTTGCAGTTCCCAAATATGTCTATAACATATCTGCTACGATATCTTGGATTAGCAGGAAGGAGAAGTTGGTGGCTTTGAGCACTGCTGAGGCAGAGTATATTGCTACTAGCATGGCCTCCTGTGAGGCAGGCTGGTTGCAGAAGCTCTTCAGTGAGTTGTTTGGATTTACATCGAATAGCACCATGATCCTATGTGACAACCAGAGTGGGATTCGTTTGTCAGGTAATCCCATATTACATGATCACTCCAAACATATTGATATCAGGTACCACTATATTCAATATATGGTGTAGTAGGGAGCTATAAGGCTCCAACATATTGGTACAAATGAACAGGTCACCAAAATTCTAACAAAGCCACTAGGAAAGGTCAAATTTTTGAATTTCCTAGAACGACTTGGTGTCATTTAGAAACCCTTTGATGAGGGTCTTGTATGATGTATGGAGCTCTTGTAGCTCTGGGGGGGTGCGGGGTACTTCATGGAGTGACATATGACCACAGGGTAAAAGAATCAAAACTTTCCTTTTATCACTCTGTGGCGACTATGTAGTAGGATGATTAGTTCTCCTGTGAGGTCTAGATGATGTGTTCTCCACCACAAAATGTAGCAGGATGATTAGTTCTCTTGTGAGGTTTGGATGATGTGTTCTCCATGACTATTTTAGCAGGATGATTAGTTCTCTTGTGAGGTTTTGATGATGTGTTCTCCATGACTATTTTAGCAGGATGATTAGTTCTCCTATGAGGATGGGGTTGATTAAGTTCTGCTGTCAAGGTATCCTACCCATGCAGTCAAGGAATCATGGGAAGTACCTCTCATCTGATCAATGAGCATGGAAATGAAGTTAGGGACCATACTAGTACCAATGGATGCATCGTTGTATCTATCGTACTCCCTACACTAGGATGACCTTCATTGATATGGGATAATTGATATTGGTCTGGGACCAATGGTAGGAGTGGTACCTATTATAACACTAACTTCAGGTCAGTTGAGATTGGTTTGGGACTAGTGGTATGCACTCTGAGATTGACTTTGAGTCAGTGGAGGATGATACTAGTCTGGTACCAGTGGTAGGAGTTATACTTACTATGACGTTGACTTCAGGTTGGTTGAGACTGGTCTAGGACCAGTGGTATATACTCTGAGACTGACTTTGAGTCAGTATGATGCATCCCCAATCATTTCTTCTTCTTCATAATTCATACAAAAGCAGAGCAGGAAAGGATAAAGTAGAGCAGTGTAGATTAGTACAAGGTAGAACAAAACAGAGCAGAATAGTATAGATCAGTATATGGAAGAACAAGACAAATCAGAATAGTAAAAATGGAGTAGAGTAGAGCAAGGTTCAAGTTGTACAAGGCACTACATTTGATGGATGAATAGTAGCGACCGACAAACAGATTGCATATGGAGTTCTCCCTAGTTGAGAGGGAGTGTTAAATTTGGAAACTAGGGCCAAACTCCATGTGGGTCATCTTATTCATGGCTGATAATATTTTTATTAGATTCCTCTCATTGAGAGGTGTAGGATTGATCTAAAAATCATCCGATTCTGATAAGTATTTATGGAGATATGAATTTATTTTTATTATGGAATAATTATCAAGCCTATCAACAACTGATGTAGGCTCAGAAGCCAAACAGTCGCGTCTATTAAATTATCATCATATGTGTATAAATATAGGAGTAATTTTCCTCATTTTGAGTCACTCAACTCATCACATCTCTCTCTCTGTCCAGCACAGTAAAGAGGCTCTTCTCTCCTGTGCAGTAGGTGACTCTTCTCTCACACATGTGGAAGGAAGGTGCAAAACCTGAAGCTGTAACTGGAGATCCAAAGTTTGACTAGTGTTGACCATCATAACTCCTCCTCTAAACTGTGCTGTAGGTGTACCTGGATCTCCTCTGATGGCTACATTTTTTAGTGAAGGAATCAAGCCGATCCGACGTCGGTTTGTGAGATATCGACTACCCTATTTTTGATGATGAAGCTACTAATACTGATATTGTTGATCTAGGGTTTGCTACTACTGACATAAATCAAATTTTTTTACTATTTCCCTCTGCTGAATTATTGAAGATAAAAGAAGATTTGATCAAAGGGTTTCCCCATATTGGGGTTTGTCCCTGGCTAGCTGCCACATCTTCTGTCTCTTGTCTTTGATTGTTTTCTGTTGATCGTTTAATGTTCTATTTGCACTTTAATTATGCACATGTTATTTCTAATCTGTGAATAATAATAAGAAAGATAATTAAATTTCTCTAAGCATAGAACATACCATAAATTAACAACAAGTCATGTCATTTGGAAAGAACTCACAAGTTTAGTTCAATGAAAAGGAGTATTCAACTTTAGGTCCTTTATAACTTACTCATATAGGTATTTATAGACCTACAAGAACTCAATCTCCAAGAGATTAATGATATTTCATTCTCCTAATCAATGATCATACTAGAATGACAAAGGTCGATTTTCTAAAAGAAAAGTCTAGAGCTTTTGGTACGACATGGACATATATTTGAAAATTCCAATATTATTTTCTTTGATTCCTATTTATGTCATTAAATTATCATCATCCCACTATAAATTTCAGGATATCCATGTGGTCAAATTTGGTGCTATTAGGACTAATTTTATTAAGAAAAAAACATTATGTTATAAAAATATTCAGTAAATTTCTCTTCGCTCTCACAAAATCAACTCACATGTCGGTGAGATTTGGAATTTGATAACATTTCACTTCGAATTTGATAATATCACATCTCCAAGAGAAAAGTGTAGAATTGATTTTTTTCTATAAAATATAAAGGATAATAGTTTATTTTATGCAAAAAGCATTTTAGGACAGTTCAGTCCTTGCCGCTCAAGTTAAAACTCATATCATGGTAAAAATTGCATGAAAAAATATAATCTACATTGCTCAATGTTAGCTAAATTTATAGTTCTTAAAACACAAATGGAATCCTACCTTTTTCATTGAGAGGAACTAATATATTGATACCTAAAGTGGATAAACTAATTTCTTGCATCCACTTTGGTGGGTAGTAACGAATAGTAAGTGTACACATTTACAGTTTTACTCCACATAAGTGTTGAATAAAACATAAATAATAGTGAAAAGTACCTACTGGTAAATATATGGGAAACAACTGATAGTAAATATGTTATTTAGCTCCTTCAAAACTTAAGAATAAAAAACTGGTACACAAATATCTTAAAACTAGCAAAACCATATTAGTAAATGTGGTTGATATTCATCAAATACTTATGACTATTATTATGATTACTCAACGCTACTTAATGTTATTACTATTATTACTTAAAATTATATTATTATATAATAATATTAGTTAATTAATAATTAAAAATTAAAAATTATAATATTTTTTATTAAATTAATTATATCAAACCCTTGGAATATGAACCCTTAGATTAATAAACCCAAGTGATTGATATTATTAACCCAAGGGATCAAAATTATAAACCCAGGGTATATAAACCCTAAAATAAAAATGGTTGCCCATGGTTCATTTCCACATTGAGACAATCCTTGTGAAAATGCAATGTTGGACCATGCTTGAATTCATGGTTTGGGTGCCCAGTCGAGCGCTACACTTTTGGAGAAAACTATTGATTTTTCTTTTACATGCCTAAGGGTTCTTTCCTCAGCTTTTTTACCAGAAGAATTGCTTAGTTATCATTGTTTCCTTCTAGAGTGTTTCCTCCAGTCTTTCCTTTTCTATTTAGCCTTTGATGGATGGTTGCAACATGCTTCTAATTTCTCGTGACAAATGGTGTTGTTTACAGGGTTTCTATGTGTCCTCAAGGGGTTTGGTTAACTTACTGTTGGCTCTTCATCTATCGACAGATAGGCAAACTACAAAATCCTCGAAGGTTTCCCTTCTTCATTTATATTTGGCTCTGGCATATGCCAAGTTTTGTTATGATTTCTTATCTACAGTTATGGAAACGGTTTTTTATTTTTGTTTAAATGCCATGGTGTTGAACCCTTTAGGGTTTCTTGTACACCTTCCCAATACGTCAACATATGGAGTGTGTTAGTCAGATTTTCTCAACTATGGTAAGTTCTCAAAATACCCCTTCAAAGAAGTCCTTCACATTTACAACATCTTCTCCTTCGTATTTTTCAACAAATTATATCATTTACACACATATTTTTGCTCAAGTTCACCTTTGGGAACATCTGTGGTTATCTGTTGTAAAATATTCATTACGTCGTAATGCAAATGGCCAAGTCCTCTATTTCATAGCTCATCGACATCGTGACTCTACACCTTCTTCACCTTAGTGCTTAATACAACACAATATTCAACATCTAGCTTGTAAAGGCTCTTCACCCGAACCCTGATCTGCTTCACCTATCGCATGGCTATGTGTCTTAATAGTTCATTTCCTTTGCTAAAGATCACATCATACCAATGGTCTTCCAAAACTCCATTGGAGATGACATTTTTCTTTTGGCTCAAAATGACCATGACATCCTTGAGCCCAAGGGGGGATCTTGACTCCCTATGAAAGGTGACTGTACCAATCCTAGTCCCACTGTACCTTCCATCATCCCCCATCTCAATGTGCATCTAGAAGTCTTTCTGATCCAAGTTCCTTTAGCTTCTAGAAATAACCAAGATCTTTTACTTCTGTGATGTTGTTAGAATTACATTTAAAAGAGCATAAATGAGCATATATACATGCTGTAAAGAAGAGGGAACCTGACAACAATCAACAACATGAAATGGAAGACGTTGATAATGGATTTTGTTGAGTGTGGACTATGTCTCCAAACCTAGTGTCAAGATGGTGAAGGCCACTTCATATAATGTTGTAAAGGATGATGATGTACATGGAAGACTCTTTGTCATATCAAGGACATACACCCTCAAACAAGAGTCGTTTGTCTCTCCATGAGACATTCTTCTTACATGAATTCTCATTCAAGAAGGCTTCCTCTCAGCATGAAAACATACCATGATCTCGCATAATGTGGCAATGAGTATCCCTTCGAAATAGTTACACAAGGATCTCAACAATAATACACAGCATGAAAATCTAAATACATCTCACATAATGTGGCAAAGTGATCCCACAACATAACATCAGGTAGGGATCTTAATACCTAATACATCATCTCAACAATTATGAAGGGAAATATGACATGACTGATTTATGTACCTTCACCTCTGAAGTTGGCTGAAAAATGGAAGGATCAATTGTAAAAAATGACTAAACCACTAAATATATGTCATCCATAGCTGTAAAATCGATTATCCATTTGTCGAATTTTGACACCGTCAAAATTTAGGCCTCTAGGAATCTATTAGATTCCCGTGATTCTCCAAAGATTTCGTTCTATGGGCTAACTAGAGATCTGCAACTCATATCTCAAATATGGTCTCGCGATCATGATCCTTGTGATATTCTAAGACTTTTGAGTATAAAGTTGGCTGCATTCTGACTGTAGCAAATTTCAGCCTCCAAGGAATTTGAAAGATTCCCTCAAGATTCTTCAACTATTTTTCTCTGGTGGGCATCTAAAAATATGCTACTTAGATGGTGATTCTAATTTCACCATCATGTTCCTTGCAAAATTCTAGTTAAAATGATTGTAAACTTCATATCATTCTGATAAATTGAAAATTTACCTCCCGAGAGAATCTTCAGGCATCAAGGAATATTCTCTAAGAATCTATCTCAAAATGCATTCCATCATGGTTCCACCTATGGCCTGCAAATCATGGTTCTGCTTCCCTGTAATAAAATATTAATATTTTCAATTTTCACGCCGACTCCTCTCCCTGCTCTTGTAGATTGCAAGGTTCAAGTAGTACTCGGATGGCAGATTTTCCAACATCTGGATAGTTTGCGCATTGATGGAATGATTAGGTTGCTTGGGGAGAAGTTGGGGGATCAAATATTGCCCCTCCTTTATATGGTCGTTGTTATAACCTTTTTTGAAATGATGTAATCTTTTTGTGGTTGGTGGATAACCCTAGGTACGCGGTTACATGGAATATTTTAGTACCGTCAGGTTAATGTTGGGGTTGTCGTCATTGTGGGGGTGACTAGGAGGTGGGCCAGCCATACTGGCTGGTCGGGTTCAAGCCCTGATGCCCTTGTAATTAACACACTTGGAGGAGGATGTGGACGGGTGAGAGTTGGGTCCGCCGTTGGGTGGCCCAACCAACACTGTATTGTTGTTTACATATGTATGGTGTGGTTGTAGGGTCCATTGGAGGTGGCAGGTGTCATGGCCAGCCACCTATTTTTTCTAAAAAATATATTTTTTATATTTTTATTAATAATAGGCCCTTTTTTATTTTGTCTAATATAAAGGTTATTAGACAAATTACATATCCAACAAATCTGTTTGCTCTTCGGGTGCTAAGTTCCATGCCAGATGGTGGTAAATTTCTAGGACACTTAAACCTAGCCCACTACCCAACTTTGACCATGAATAACTTTTCCTTACAATCTCAGATTCAAGTGTCATTCACACCATTGGAATAAGGGTGACGAGCATTTCGATCTGATGTTGGTTCGAGAGCAATATGACCACTTTGAATTTTGACCATTTATGAGCCCTCTTGGACTTCTACATGTGTCTGGGCCACCTGGATCAATCCTCCCCACTGAGGAGCTTTTGGTCCTCCAAAAGCATGAACATAATCTACAACCATCATGTACATTATCTGCAACATAAGTGTCCTGACATTTCACCTTTCCTTCTCCTTCACGTTTGTCCTTCAGAGCCATAAGTGATGAGCAAACACTTGCATCCTCTACAAACTTGTAGTACATTTGTGAAAATGACATACTTAATTTAAATGACCAGCTAATGACCCAAGCATCCCATACTTTCCACGAGTTTATAACACATACTCTGTGGCCAAGTTTACATCAAAATGGAAAGAATACCCCAACTATGAAGACAAGGCCCAAATATCATTTTTGCTTCAACAAGAAATGGAAAACTCATCATCACTTTTACAATATAAACTGCAACACATGATTCAAAAAATTAAGGCCATTATTTATAATTAATAGTATAAAATAATAATAAATAATAATAATAATAATAATAATAATTATTATTATTATTGTTATTATTACTATTATTACCCAAGGGATTAATACTAAAGTCCCAAGGGATTATGTACCCGAGGGAATAATATTAAACAAAAGGAACTAATATTAAAACCAAGGTATACAAACCCTAAGATAAATATTATAAATACTAAAATAAACATGATTGACCATCATTGATTTTCATATTGAGACAATCCTTATCACAATTCCATGTTGGACCATGGTTGACAACACAATAATAAACCCAAGTGATTGATATTATAAACCCAAAGTAACAATAAACCCAAGGGATTAATACTAAAACCCCAAGGGATTATGAACCTAAGGGAAATATATTAAACTCAAGGGGCTAATATTAAAAAACCAAGGTAGAGAAACCCTAAGTGGAGACAATTTGTTTCATCATGTAAGATCGGACAATGATTGACCACAGTTGACCATGGTTGGTTCTGGTTGACCATGATTGATATTATAAACCAAGTTAATAATAAACTCAAGGGATTGATATTATGAACCCAAGGGAAACATAAACCCAAGGGATTATGAGTCCAAGGGAATAATATTAAACCCAAGGGACTAATCTTAGAAAGCCAACATTGGTAAACCCAAATATAAATATTAAAAACACTAAAATAAACATGGTTTATTTTCATGGTGAGATAATATTTGTCAAAATGCGACAATCAACCATGGTTGACCATGGTTAGCTATGATTGACAATGGTTGACGATCATTAATATTATAAACCTAAGGGAATAATAAACCCAAGGGATTATTGTTAAGTTACACTATGTTCTATGCTTATAAAAATTTACTTATTTTCTTATTATATTCCACAGATTAGCAATCACATATACATAAAGTAAAGTGTAGATAGAACATGAAACGATTGACAGAAAAAAAGCCAAGACAAAAGACACAAGATGTGGTGGCTAGCCAGGGACAAACCCCACAATGTGTGGGGAAACCATTTGATCAAATCTTCTTTTATCTTCAATAATTCAGTAGAGATAAATAGTAAAATAAATTTGAATTATATCAGCAGTAGCAAACCCTAGATCAGCAGCATCAACATTAGCAGCTTCATCATCAAAACTAGGGCAGTCAATATCTCACAAATCAACCATCGGATTGGCTTGATTCCACCACCAAAAGTTGCAGCCATTAGAGGAGGTTTAGATGAACCTATAGCATAGTTCAGATGAGGAGATATTTTGATCCATGCAGGTCAAACTTCACTTCTGTAGTTTCAGCTTCAGTTTTAGCAGCTTCCTTCAAACTAGGGTAGTTGACGTCTCTCAAACCGTCCGACAAATTGACTTGATTCCACCACCAAAAGTTGCAGCCTTCAGAGGTTATTCAGATGAACCTACAGTGAAAATTATAAGAGGATTTTTAATGGTCCATGCTGGTCAAAGTTTGGATCTACAGTTGCAGCTTCAATTTCAGCAACTTCCGGCTTCACATGTGTGAGAGAGAGACCCTTTTTTGCGCAGTAGAGAAGAGACTCTTTTCCGCGGAGTAGAGAAAGAGAGATGTGATGAGATGAGTGAGTGAAAATGAGGAAAAGTCCTCATGTATTTATACACAATTTTTGATGTTTGAATAGATGCAACTATTGGGCTTCTGAGCCTACATGAGTTTTAGTTCGGCTTGATAATAATTTCATAATCAAAATAAATTCATATCTCCATGAATACTTATCGGAATCGGATGATATTTAGGTCAATCGTACACCTCTCGATGAGATGAATCTAATGAACATATTATCATCCATGAATAAGATGACCCACATGAATTTTGGCCCTAGATTCCAATTTTAGCACTCCCTCTCAACTAGGGAGAGCTTCATTTGCAATCTCTCTGTCAGTCGCTACTATTCATCCATAAAATGCACTGCCCTTTATAGCCTAACCCTTGCCCTGGTTTGCTCTATTCTGCCTATGCTACTTTGTCTTGTTTTGCCTTGTACTGATCTGTACTACTCTGCTTTTGCTCGAATTATGAAGAAGAAGAAATGATCGAGGATGTATCATACTAACTCAAAGTCAGTCTCAGAGTATGTACCATTGGTCCCAAATCAGTCTCAACCAACCCGAAGTCAATGTCATAGTGAGTACAACTCCTACCACTGGTCCCAGACCAGTAACATCCTCCATTGACTCAGAGTCAGTCTCAGCGTGCGTACCACTGGTCGTAGACTAGTAAGAGCTGACCCGAAGTCAGTGTCATAGAATGTACCACTCCTACCACTAGTCCCAGACCAGTATCATTGATCCTAGATCAATGGAGGTAATACTAGTGTAGGGAGTATAGTAGATACAATGATGCATCTGTCGGTACTACTATGGTCCCTAACTTCATTCCCTGCTCATTGATCAGATGAGAGGTACTTCCCATGAGTCCCAAACTGCATGGGTAGGATGCCTCGACAAGAGAACTAATCAATCTGTTCTCACAGGAGAATACATAAATCCTACTACAATTTCCATAGAGAACAAATCAATCCAGGCCTCACAGGAGAACACATCAATTTTGCTACAATCACCATGGAGAACACATCAATCTAGGCCTCACAGTAGAACACATCAATCCTGCTACAATTGCCATGGAGAGCACATCAATCCAAGCCTCATAGGAGAACACATCAATCCTGCTACAATCACCACGGAGAACACATCAATCCCAGCCTCACAGGAGAACACATCAATTCTACTACAATCGCCATGGAGAACACATCAATTTAGGCCTCACAGGAAAACACATCAATCCTACTACAGTTGCCATGGAGAACACATCAATCCACACCTCACAGGAGAACCAATCATCCTACTACATAGTTGCCATGGGGTGTACATGTACACCACCAGGGGATGGTTAATCACCCTATGGTCATATGTCACTCCAAGAAATACCCCACACCCCCCCCCCAGAGCTCAATGCATCATACAAGACCCTCATCGAAGGGTCTTTAAACAACAGCAAGTTGTTCTCGAAAAGTCATGATTTTGACTTTTCCTAGGGTCCTTGTTAGAATGTTGGCGAATATTTCATTTGTACCAATATGTTGGAGCCTTATAGCTCCCCGCTACACCATATCTTGAGTATAGTGATACCTGATATCGATACGCTTGGAGCAATCATGAAATACGGGATTCTCTGACAAATGAATCCCACTCTACTTGTCACATAGGATCATGGTGGTAACCAATGTAAATTCAAATCACTCACTAAAGAGCTTCCGCAACCACACTGCTTCACAGGAGGCCATGCTAGTAGCAATATATTTTGCTTCGGTGGTGCTGAAAGCCACCGACTTCTGCTTCCTGCTCATCCAGGATATTGAAGCAGATCCCATGGAGGAACAACACCTGAAAGTGCTCTTACGATCCTCCAAATTTCCTGCCCAACTAGCATCAGTGAATCCAAGAAATCTCACATCTCTGAAAGTGTTTCTTAACCCATAAGTGATTGTGCCATGAAGACATCTCAGAAGATTCATGGCATCAATTCAGTTAGGCTCGACCAAATATGAGCTCACAATGCTGACTGCAAAACATACGTTTGGATAGAGGTTCACCAAGAACATCAATGTGAATGAGTTTATGAAACTCAGAGGCATTTCTCAAATCTGGTCTGACATCACTACCATATAACTTCTAAAAGTTAAGATCCTCGAGGTAGTCATAGGCTTGCAGTTCATCATACTGAATCTTTCCAATACCTTTACCACATATTTTCCTTGAGATAGGAAAATTTCCCTTGGCTTCTGCCACACTTCAAGTCCTAGGAAATAGTGGATCGGTCCTAGGTCCTTCATTTCAAATTCAAAAGCCAACTCCCTCTTACATTTGTGAATGAGAGGGTATGCACCTGTTAAAAAGAGGTCATCCACATACAACACTAGTATGAGAGGCTTTTCATCTTCAACCTTAAGGTAAAGGCTAGGATAGGCTTCACTCCTAGTGAATCCCAGCTTCGTCAAGTAGCTATCAATCCTCTCATACCATGCTCAGGGTTTTTGCTTTAGCCCATAGAGAGCCTTCTTCCACCTGCATGCATGAGATTTTCAATCATAAGTCTTAAATCCTTCGGGTTTCTCCACATAGACCTCTTCTTTAATCAAACCATGCAAGAACGCAATCTTGACATCCATTTGATGTAGCTTCCATCTTTGTAAAGCCACAAGGGCTATGATCAAGTGGATGGTCGTATATCTGGGAACAGGTGCAAATATCTCATCATAGTCTATATCTTCCTTCTCAGAGAAAACATGAGCAACTAAACGAGCCTTATACTATTCCGTACTTCCATCTACTACAATTTTATCTTGTAAAGCCATTTTGAAGTAATAATTGTCTTATCCTAGGGTCTGGGAACTACTTCCCAGACATCATTCTCCATAATAGACTCATATTCTTTGGTCATAGCATCCTTCCATACTTGATGCTTCACGACATTTGAGAGTGATGGAGGCTCATTTTGTATGATCATGCTCATTATGGTCAGGTATCCTTGATACCTGTTACGTTTCCTACTTTGACGAAAGGTTCCTCGTGGTGTAGCATGTCCTTCAGCATCATCAAGTATCCCCCTAAGCCATAAAGGCCTCTTCCTAGAAGAGGAAGGCTCAAGTGGATAAGTGGGATCCATGGGTTCCTCCACATCAGGCATTATTACATCATCTACCCATAGAGATAACTTCCACAATCGTACGGTTCTTCTTTTCCGCCACACCATTTTTCTCAGGTGTATGTGGTGTAGTAGTCTCCCTCTTAATGCTAGCCTTAGATATGCCTGAGTGAACCAACTATAATATATTGGAGGTCTTGCTTTGGCTTGAGGGGAATGGTTCCCTTTTGAGCTTTCCTTCGGCACATCCTCGACATACACCTTCTTTCTCTACTCGGAATTCGGGCATCCCTATCACCATTTGTCTTACACCAAATAGAGATTTATACTGAAGGGGGGAAAACCTCTGATGCCAAAGTTTGGATTGAAGAGATGTGTCATAAGACATGACACCTAGTGGACTTCCATCGACCTGATATAATTAATCAACACAAAACCCAAGAGTAAAGGCATCTTTAACATTATTTTTCCATATACGTACCTTGCCATCACTGAAGGTTACCTTGTAGCCTTTGTCTTGCATTGCCGAGATGGACACCAGGTTCTTTTTAAGGTCACGTGCATTTAATACATCCTAGAGTTTCTAGCCTTCTTGAATGGTTGTCCTCTTCCTTCATTCTCATCACTCCTCTTACCTTTGCTATTGAATTTGTCATTCCTTTTATTTCCATTAGAGGGATTTTGATCATCGTCTTGGTGTGAGTCCTTTCTATCAGGGCATTCCCTTGCATAGTGACCTACTTTATCGTGGATGCAACATCGTACTTTTCTTCCACCCTTAGGTCCAACCTTTCCTTTTGATTTAGTCTCGGAATTATTTCTTTTCTTAGCATGAGAATAAAAGGCAGCAGGAGGACCTTTAGGTATGGGAATTTGTTGCTCTTCTACCCTTGTCTCTTCTTGAATGCATCTAGCCATTAATTCCTCAAAACCATGAATTATATTATTGTTTAGAAGAGTAGTCCTGAACACGTACCATTCAGATGGTAATCCTCCAAGAGTTGCGAGTGCCATTTCCATGTTAGTAATAGTTTCCCCAATAGATAGGAGATCGTTCTTGATCTCGGTGATTCTTAAGAAGTATGCTTGCATACTTTCATCTTTACCCTTCTTGATTTCCCTCAGCTTATTTCTAAGAAACAAAACTTGATTTATATCATTGAATTTAAATAAACTCACCAATCTATTGTAGATTTCCTTGGAGGTGTCCACTTCAAAGATGTAGGCCACCAAGTGCTTGTCGATAGAGCCCCGGATGATATTCTTTGTTTTGACTTCATTTTTCCATTTGTTCCAAGCAGCAACGGATGCATTTGATGGAGGCTTCACAATATTTTCACTTACATGGTCCAAAACTCCTTGATCTTCTAGGGTTAGATCGATAGACATCTTCCATCCATGATAGTCAGTTTTCTCACAGAGCTTGTCTTTGGCAAGAAAGAGTGTTGAGGACCCCATAGTTATTTTAGGATAGCCTTGCCAATATTCTCTTCAATGATTCTTCTTGCTCTTGCTCGAGCTTTGTCTTCACCTCAGCTCCGATACATGTTAAGTTATGGTATGTTCTATGCTTATAATAGTTTACTTCTTATGTTAATATATTCCACATATTAGCAATCACATGTACATAAAGTAAAGTGCAGGTATAACATTAAATCATCAACAGAAAACAAGCCAAGACAAAAGACACAAGATGTGGCAGCTAGCTAGGGACAAACCCCACAATGTGTGGGGAAACCCTTTGATCAAATCTTCTTTTATATTCAATAATTCAGCAGAGAGAAATAGTACAATAAATATGATATATATTAGCAGTAGCAAACACTAGATCAATAGCATCAACATTAGCGGCTTCATAATCAAAACTAGTGCAGTAGATATCTCACAAACTAACCATCAAATCGGCTTGATTCCACCACCAAACGTTGCAGCCTTAGGAGGAGGTTCAGATGAACCTATAGTGCAGTTCAGATGAGGAGATCTTCTGATCCACGTAGGTCAAAATTCACTTCTGCAGTTGCAGCTTCAGTTTCATCAGCTTCCTTCAAACTAGGGTAGACAATATCTCAGAAAACATCTGTCAGATCGACTTGATTCCGCCGCCAAAAGTTGTAGCCTTCAGAGGAGGTTCGGATGAACCTACAACACAGATCAAAAGAGGAGGTTTGATGGTCCATGCTGGTAAAAGTTTAGATCTGCAGTTGGAGCGTCAATTTCAGTAGCTTCCGGCTTCACGTGTGTGAGAGAGAGACCCTTTTCTACGCAGTAGAGAAGAGACTCTTTTCTGCACAGTAGAGAGAGAGAGATGTGATGAGATGAGTGAGTGCAAATGAGGAAAATTCCTCCTGTATTTATACATAACTGTTGATGTTTGAATAGATGCTACTATTGGGCTTTTCAGCCTACATGAGTTGTAGGTCGACTTGATAATAATTCCATAATCAAATAAATTCATATCTCTATGAATACTTATCGGAATCGGATGATATTTAAATCAATCCTACATCTCTTGATGAGAGGAATCTAATGAACATATTCTCAGCCATGAATAAGATGACCCGCATGAAGTTTGGCCCTAGTTTCCAATTTTAACAATTATGAACCCAAGGGAATAATATTAAACCCATGGGACTAATATTATAAACACAACATTGGTAAACCCAAATATAAATACTACAAACACTAAAATAAACATGGTTTATTTTGATGGTTAGATAATCGTTGTCACAATGCGACATTCAAACATGGTTGACCATGGTTGGCTATGATTGACAATGGTTGACAATGATTGATATTATAAACCTAAGGGAATAATAAACTCAAGGGATTGATATTATAAACCCAAATGAATAATAAACCCAAGCGATTAATACTAAAACCCCAAGGGATTATGAACCCAAGGGATGAATATTACACCCAAAGGACTAATATTATAAACCCAACATTGGTAAACCCAAATAAATATTACAAACACTAAAATAAACATGGTTTATTTTCATTGGGAGACAATCCTTGTCACAATGTGACATTCAACCACGGTTTACCATGGTTGGATATGATTGACAATGGTTGACCATGATCAATATTATAAACCTAAGGGAATAATAAACCCAAGGGATTAATATCATAAACTCAAAGGAATAATAAACCCAACAGATTAATATTAAATCTCCAAGGGATTATGAACCCAAGGGAATAATATTAAACCCATGGGACTAATATTATAAACACAACATTGGTAAACCCAAATATAAATACTACAAACACTAAAATAAACATGGTTTATTTTGATGGTTAGATAATCGTTGTCACAATGCGACATTCAAACATGGTTGACCATGGTTGGCTATGATTGACAATGGTTGACAATGATTGATATTATAAACCTAAGGGAATAATAAACTCAAGGGATTGATATTATAAACCCAAAGGAATAATAAACCCAAGCGATTAATACTAAAACCCCAAGGGATTATGAACCCAAGGGATGAATATTACACCCAAAGGACTAATATTATAAACCCAACATTGGTAAACCCAAATAAATATTACAAACACTAAAATAAACATGGTTTATTTTCATTGGGAGACAATCCTTGTCACAATGTGACATTCAACCACAGTTTACCATGCTTGGATATGATTGATAATGGTTGACCATGATCAATATTATAAACCTAAGGGAATAATAAACCCAAGGGATTAATATCAGAAACCCAAAGGAATAATAAACCCAACAGATTAATATTAAATCTCCAAGGGATTATGAACCCAAGGGAATAATATTATAAACCCAACGTATATAAAACCTACGATAAATATTATAAACACTAAAACAAACATGATTGACCATTGCTAATTTTGATATTGAGACAATCCTTATCATAATTCAATGCTAGACCATGGTTGAAATAATAATAAACCATGGTTGAATGGGGAATAATAAACCCAAGCAATTGATATTACAATCCCAAAGAATAATAACCCCAAGGGATTAGGAACCTAAGGGAATAATATTAAACCAAAGGGACTAATATTAAAAACCCGAGGTATAAAAAACCTTAGATAAATATCAAAAATACTAAAATAAACATTGTTGAATTAATAAACCATAAGAATTAATAATTTAAACTCAAGGGATTAATAAAACAAAGGGATTATTAATATTATAAATGCAAGGAACAATAAAACCAAGGGATTAATACTAAAGCCCCAACGGATTATGAACCTAAGGGAATAATATTAAAGCCAAGGCACTAATATTATAAACCCAAGGTATATAAACCCTAAGTGGAGACAATTTTTTTCATAATGTGAGATCGAACCATGATTGAGCACAGTTGGCCATGGTTGGTTATGGTTGACCATGATTGATATTATAAAACCACATTAATAATAAGCCCAAGGGATTGATATTATGAGCCTATGCAAAACATACACCGAAGGGACTAATGCTAAAACTTAAGGGAATATGAACCCAACGGAATAATAATAAACCCAAGGGATTAATATTAAAAACCCAACATTAGTAAACCGAGATATAAGTATTACAAACACATAAATAAACAAGGTTTATATTCATGGTGAGACAATCCTCGTCACAATTTTACATTTAACCATGGTTGGCTATAATTCACATGTTTCACCATCATTGATATTGTAAACCTAACGGAATAATAAACCCAAGGGATTGATATTATAAATTAAAAGGAACAATAAACACAAGGGATTAATACTAAAACCCCAAGGGACTATGAACCCAAGGTAATAATATTGAACCTAATGGCCAATTTTTATAAACCCAACATTAGTAAACCGAAATATAAATACTAAAAACACTAAAATAAACATGGTTTATTTTCATGGTGAGACAATCCTTGTCATAATGCAACATTCAACCATTGTTGACCATGGTGGCTATGATTGACAACGATTGAATATGATTGATATTATAAACCTAAGCAAATAACAAACCCAAGGGATTGATATTATAAACCCAAAGGAATAATAAACCCAAGGGATTAATATTAAAACCCCAAGGGATTATGAACCCAAGGGAATAATATTAAACCCATGGGACTAATATTATAAACATAACATTGGCAAACACAAATATAAATATTACAAACACTAAAATAAACATATTTTATTTTCACGGTGAGACAATCCTTGTCACAATGCGACATTCAACCATGGTTGACCATTGTTGGCTATGACTGACAATGGTGGACCATGATTGATATTGTAAACCTAAGGGAATAATATACCAAAGGGATTAATATCAGAAACCTAAAAGAATAATAAACCCAAGGGATTAATACTAAAACCAAAAGGGATTATGAATCGAAGGGAATAATATTAAACCCAAGGGACTAATATTATAAACCAAACGTATATAAACCCTAAGATAAATATTATAAACACTAAAATAAACATGATTAACCATCGTTGATTTTCATATTGAGACAATCCTTATCACAATTCCATGTTGGACCATGGTCGACATCATAATCATCTATTTTTGACTTGGGAATAATAAACCCAAGCGATTGATATTATAAACACAAAGGAACAATAAAGCCAAGGGATTAAGACTAAAACTCCAAGGGATTATGAACCTAAGGGAATGATATTAAACAAAACGGGCTAATAATATAAACCCACGGTATACAAACCCTAAGATAAATATTAAAATACTAGAATAAACATGGTTGAATTAATAAACCATAAGAATTAATATTTTAAACTCAAGGGATTAATAAACGAAAGGAATTATTAATACTATAAACCCAACTGTTTAATATTATAAACCTAACGAATTAGTGAACCCAAGGGATAAATATTAAAAACCTAAGGGATCAAGAAGCGCAAGGGATCGATATTACAAACACAATAAATTAAGAAAGTTGACCATGATTGATATGATAAACCCAACCTAATAATAAGCCCAAGGGATTATGAACCGAAGGGAATAATATTAAACCTAAGATACTAATATTATAAACCCAACATTGGTAAATGCTAATATACATATTACAAACACTAAAATAAACATGGTCTATTTTCATGGTGAAACAATCCTTGTCACAATGTGACATTCAACCATGGTTGACTATGGTTGGATATGATTGATAATAGTTGACTATGATTGACATTTTAAACCTAAGGGAATAATAAACCCAAGTGATTGATGTTGGACAATAGTTGATCATGGTTGAACATGGTTGTTTATCGTTGACCATTGTTGAATAGTATTAATCCCTACTAATATGAACTCTTAGATCAATAAACCGAAAGGATTGATATTATAAACCCAAGGCAATAATAAACCCAAGGGATAAAAATTATAAACCCAAATCATATAAAACCCTAACATGACTATTATAAACTCTAAAATAAACATGGTTGACCATTGTTGACTTCCATATTAGATTAATCTATTGTGATATTGACATAATCATAAATAGTTGGACAAATATTTAACCCTTAATATTGGGGTTTTATAAAACCAAGGGATTATTAATATTACAAGCCCTAGGAATTAATATTCTAAAAATAAATGATTAATAAATTCAAGGGATCAATATACCCAAGGAATCAATAAACCCAACAAGCTAATATTAAAAGCTTAAGTGATTAATAAACCCTAGGAATTAATATTTTAAGCTTATGAGATTAATAAAATCAAGGGATTAAATGACAAACCAAAGGAATTATTAATATTAAAATCTTGAAGAACGAAGAAACCCAAGCATTTTATATTATAAACCTACGGAATTAATAAACCCAAGGGAAAAATATTAGAAACCCAAGGGATAAAAAATTGCAAGAGATCAATATTAAAAACAGAAGGGATTAATAACACGTAGGAATTAATATGTTAAACCTAAAGGATTGACCCACGTGACTATGAATATTATAAACCTAAGGGATCAATAAACCCTACCGGTTGTTAATATTATGAAAGCAACAGGTTAATAAATTGAAGGGATAAACATTGTAAACGTAAGGGATTAATATTAAACCTTAGGACTATTATTTAAACCTTAATATTGGGGATTAATAAACCAAATGGAATAAATGATAAACCCAAGGAATTATTAATATTACAAACTTAAAGAACAAATAAAACTAATCATTTAATATTATAAATGCAAGGAAATAGTAAACCCAAGAAAATAATATTATAAACGCAAAGGATTAATAAACCTGAGGAATTAATAAACCCAACAAACCAATATAAGAACCGAAGAGATTAATAAACCCTAAGAATTAATATTTTAAACTCAATGGATTAATAAACCAAAGGGATTATTAATTTTATAAACCCAACTATTTAATATTATAAACCCAATGAATTAGTGAACTGAAGGGATAAATATTAAAAACCTAAGGGATCAAGAAGCACAAGGGATTGATATTACAAACACAAGAGATTCATAAAGCCTAGGAATTAATATTCTAAAAACAAAGGATTGATAAAGTTGTAATATTATTAATATGATAAACCCAAGCGATCAATAAACATTAAACATTGTTAGTGTTATAAACCCAAAGAATAAACAAAGTAAAGGGATAAACATTATAAAACTAACAGATTAAACCCTTAACATTGTGGTTTAATAAAATGAAGGGATTATTATTATTATAAATTCAAGGGATTATTAATACTATAAATAGGTGGGATGAATAAACCCAATGGATTTTTAATTTTATAAACCCAAGGCATTAATATTATAAAAACAAACAAATGACTAATAAACCCAAGAAATCAATAAAACCAATGAATAAATAAACCGAACACACTAATACTAAAATCCTAAATGATTAATAAACCCTAGCAATTAATATTTTAAAGTCAAGGGATTAATAAACCCAAGGGATAAAATGATAAACCAAAGGAATTATTAGTATTATAAACTCAAAGAACAAATAAACCCAAGGGAAAAATATTATAAACCTAAGGGATAAAAAAAATCAAGGGATCAATATTGAAAACAAAAAGGTTGATATTTTAACCCTAATGGATTAATATTATAAATCCAAGTTGTTTAAATACCACGATAAATATTATAAATCAAAAAATAAATATCAATGACCATCCTTAACTATCATTGATTTTAATATTGAGACAATCTTTGTTAAAATGTGACGCTAGACCATGGTTGACCATGATTCATGATGGTTGATTATGGTTTTCATCTCTAGAGAATGTTCATTAAAATGTAATGTTCGACAATGCTAACTATGATTGGTTTTGAGAATGAGATAATATATTTCATATTAAATATTTTAAAACCCCTAAGCCATAAATCCATGGCATCAATATTATAAACATAAATAATGCTATAACAGAAAAGAATAATAAAAAACATGAAACACAACCAATATAAGAACCACATTGTAAACCATAAAGCATTAAAACATGATAAATCATCATCACATTAATAATAACACATATATATCGCTACATTATAAACAATAAATAAATTTTATGCCATAAATACATTGATATCAATACATGAATATATTAATAGTATAAATCTCAAGAATATTGATATAAACAACTAGAACATGAAAGCCCAACAATAATATTATAAATTTCAACAATATTTTCATTTATGAAAGACATGAACAAAGTGAACGGATCCACACAAAATACCACAACAATTACAAATGCAAGAGAAAAAAATAAAATAGTAACACTGCCATTGGAGAAAAGGAACATAAATGCAAAAAAGACATCTAAATTGCACACATTGGTTTTAAAGAAGAACAACGTAATAGGACATTTTAGGACCAAAGATATATAATTTATCCATAACAATAACAACGAGAAAAAAAAAATCAATTTCACCAACATTGCAACCACAGAAAGAACATTGAGTCTTAACATATATTTTTTGTTTTCTTCACATCAAATAATTCCACTACAAAATTGAACTTGAAACACTCCATCAAAAGTCATCTATGGAATGGACTCTTCCAAAACACAACCAGACTGATGAAAAAGGTAACACCAATTCAAATCAACAGGATAATGAACACGATACTTAATGCTTTCCAACCAATTCCTTCTTGTTCTCCTTAGACTCCCTCTAGTGCACATGTACCAAGTATTTTACATGTGTTTTCATTTCATCTAGCACACGAAGATGATCATCAATAAAAACACGATGGAACCCATTTTTCTATTAAACTTGTACCAAAGATACGAAATAAAACTTATCGCTCCAGCAATATTATGCATTGTTCTAGAATAATTGATGACATTATTATTGTCCATATCTACATTTGAAAGACAGAAAAACAAAATAAAAATCAATAAAGACAAGCAAAAATAAATAAGCATACACATATATATGTATATACATAAAACATAACACGCCATTTGTATTTATGTTAAAAAACTTAATGTTATAATGTTACATGAAATAAAACAATCTAGTGTTACATGAACCAAATGATATACAAATTTCTACAAATATAAGCCTCATTTCACAATACAATAGAAAAAATCGTGCAAATGGTGATGGCCAATATTCAAAACCTCCATTTTTTCATTTCATGATGTAATATGAATCCACAACATTAATATCAATATGAACCAGTTATAAAAATGATTTTGAATGATTGGTTCATATAACTCGTTGTTTATGTCTGAATGGTCTGTTGCAAAAGAAAAATAACAATAGACACTTAAAAAAAGAGTAAATTGAAAAACATGAAAAACTATCTAAACAACTTTCTCAAATGTTACTATGAATATGGTGAATTTATTAATCTCCTAAATCTATGAAAATAATTATTATATTAAAATTAAATCAACATGACAATAAAAGCAATTCAAAGAAAGCATACTATAAAGAAGGTCACAATGTTATTAGTTGTATGTCATAGTGATATGGACTTCAATCACTCCTCTTGTTTCTTCCTAATTGTAACACATGCACTATCTTTCATCTTGGCATAACGTTGAAAAGTAAAAGGTGGTGAAATGCATAAAACATCTATTGATTTCACTCTTGATATGGTTGTGAAGGTAAGGCCTTGCTACTCTTTATTCCTGATATCAATTGATGCTCATTCTAAAGTCAATCCCTGTCACTTGTGGATTGTAAGAGCCCATGCCATCTTATAAAAAAAATAGTTGTGAACATTTGAAGTTGAGATGGCTAAGAGGTAGGCGTAAAAAATATATCCTTAACATAACCAAGTGCACCATTCACCAAGCCAAATTCAACCCATAAATTACATGTCAACATAACACGCTGACCATGACACAACAAAACTTCCTGGTCCAATTGATTATCATCAACATCAATGATTTACGATTGCCTTAAATGGTCAGCAATACATTGTTCAATTAGGGAATTGAATGATATTAAAATATGCCTATTATGGAAGGAGACCAAATTATTTTTTGGAGACATGTGAACTGTTGCATTAAGTAAATCTCTTTCTCTAGGATGCAACCTCATATCAGCCTATGACATAAGAAACTCCCAATATTCAAGAACAGGTTCTACATTTATTACGTTATTGAGGACTCTACAATTGTTTACCATTATTCCCTTGTTGGTGAAAGATTGTGCCAAGAGTGACAACAATATTGAATTTGTTCCACAAGACTTTCCTTGTTGTATTACCTAGATACAAAGGCTTATCTCTCACAAGAGGCAGTTGGCCAAGGTGATCCGAATCTTGGGAGGAGAGACCCCCATAACCATGACAAATGAAGATCTGAGGATAGAGATACCCTGTAATGCTTGTGACCAATTGTGATACTAACAGTGTGCGGCCTAGCAAATGGACTTCGATGACAAGGATTTTATGCAGTTGACCCATAACCGTGATGTTGGTTGTTGATGAAGTAGCAGGTGCCTACATAGCCTGGGGTGAGAGGGCATGTCTCCAAATAACCCAAGCCAAATGCTACTATGATGAAACTGATGAATGTGAAGCAAGTGCCTACTAAAGTGGGGTGGGAGGGAACGTCTCCAATGGAAGCCGCTCCGAATGCTGCTCCATAATTAAAATGGGCATAACTCAGTCAATATAACTCAGAATATTTATTATAACCTATTTTTGGAAGCAGAAGGATCATTTTGCATCTTCCCATGAGTTGGAAATCCTTATCTGGACACTCTGAGATCTCAGATTTGCGTTGCAACAATTCCATCGTCACAAAAATTCTGATAAAATAGCTGATTTCAAATCAGCGATATCTCCCACATCTGAACTCCGATTCGACCCATTGTTTTTTTGAAATTGGGTGATTTTTCGAAAGGAATCTAGCTATGGTATTTTTTTTGTAAATTTTATACCAAATGTTTCAGATCTGATCTGCAAATTTGCTGCCCAAAAAAATTCCCACAAAAAAATGAAAAAAGAAAAATTCTTCCTGCTTGACCCAGCAAAAGTGCTCTGTGGAGGTTGTAGCACATGCCTGAAGTTATTTTAATATTGTTGCAAAATTTGAAACTGAAATATGCATCAAACCCTCACTCCCATGGAATCATAACCTGCTCCGATACCACTGATCCGGATCTTGGGAGGAGGTCCCCAAGATCTAAAAGATTGAAATGGATCTTGGGAGGAGAGGCCCCCAAGATATGAAAACTTACATTGCCAGAAGAAAAATAGGAGAATGCCCAATAAACAAAACTACAAAGAAACTTTTTATTAAAACCCAAGTTGAAATAAACCAGCTAGGGCAATGGTAGCTTATCTATGAGAAGAGGTGTGGCGGCTACATGCCTCTGAACTGTAAAGGCTACATTGTGGCGGACAATTTGTCCTTTTACAAAATGTGACTTATTACTTATAGTATTTTTCTGGTACAATACCACAGGTCAATTCCATGGGTGAATGAATACCATGGTTGGATTTTACAATACCACTAGCGGATGCCATTTACAATACCATGGGTAAATTCCATGGGTCGATGAATAATATGGGTGGATGAGTACCATGGGTTGATGCCATTTTCCATTCGGATCACAAGGTCACCCATAAGGATGATGGATCTGCCACCAAAAGGACAATTATTTTTCTCTAGAAATGCTTTTCGTAATCGAGCATATATTTGCATGAACAACCTTGATCCTAAAAAGCTCATTTCATCAATCAATATATATCTAACATGTCGCATTTCTTCTTCGAATACTGCAAGTGACTACCCCTGTAGTGGTTGCATATCTTTAATTGGAAATTTGAGAGTTGAGTGTATTGGTTTTGCATGTATATCAAAATCATCTATTACTGTTGGGGCAAGAAGCAAAGGGATTCTTCCATTACTTGATGAATTAGAAAGAGCTTAAAAAATACAATGGATAAGGAAATACTTCCCAGAGCCTGTAGTGCCTTAAACAATCATAAGAAGAGCTTCACGAATCTCATATTCAACAAAGTGCCTAAAAATAATTTCAAAAGAAAGTTGTTTTTTTTCCGAGAAAGAATCTGGAAATGAAAATGTTCTATTTGAAAGGTCAACATTATCAGCGCTTGATTTTTCATTCCTTATAAAATTAATAGATTCTTCCGTAACATCATCATAAATTATTGTACTTTCCTAGTCAAAGGATATATCAAAGTCATTTCGACCAAGGGTGTGAAGATCATAAACATTCATATCATTTGGTGCATCCAAGTGAGAGAAAATATGCCATTCTTGAAAATCTTCTATAAGATTCATTTCCTGGTTCTAAAAATCACCATCTTCTTCATCTTCAATATTGTCTATAATTGATAGATTTTGATCAACATGCCATGCTTGATATCAAAAATTCCTCCAATTTTCAATAATAATTTCATCTAAAAGGCCAATTTCTACAGGAAAGTCATGAAATGGCTTGTATAAGAGCAATTATGTCTCGCAAAAGGTTTCAAATTCCTCTAAATCCTCACAAGGAATAGAATAAAACTATGGCCAAACCTTAACAATACCATGAACATCTCTAGGCTTCCATGGATCTTATTTATGCTTGATATCAAATGTCCAAGAACTTATTGCTTCTATCAAAGATAGATGTTGAAGGAAAACAGGTCTCTTTTGAAAATGTTGAACAAAAGTATTCTCAGATGAACATTGCAAGCCATCCCTTTAGATTTCTTGATAACCATTCTTCCAACATTTAAGGAAAAGAATTATGACTACAAACAACAAGAGGTAGCTTAAGCAACATATGGGACACTTCTTTTGCTCCATTGTCACGGTCAACAATCATTTCTACAAGAACCCTTGTATATTCATGATGGGACTAGCCCAACACTTTACAATCTATCATAATTTGAATGATTATGTAATGTTTATATATTTGATTAAATCGTTCGGTGGTGATTAGACATGGATGAAAACACCATCAGATGTTTTGGGTTTCGATTTATGTGGCATTCAATTATGTAATAATGAAATGGGTACATGTCTTGGAGTTTGTATTTCCTACTCAACCCTATGCTTGATCCCTTTGCTCTTTTTTCTTTTTGGTCATTAGTTGTTGGCTTGTTAGGGTTTGCTCCATAGTGCTCTGCAAGGTTTTGGTGGGCAGCAATGCTACAAGTCTTGGGCGCACCTCTGGTTGTTCTTTGCTATGAATGTGATTGTCTTTAATCCTTGGTTTGTTGACAATTGTGGTTCGTCCTGTAGCTGTTTGGGTAGGTGACCTCTGTTGTGTTTTGTTTTCCTTCTATCGTGGGTTCAACAGGCCACCGTATTTCAACTCATGCACTGGTATTGCTCATTTTGGTTGGCAACTCAATGTTTGCTTATTTCCAGGTTCAGATCAGTGGCTTTCTTCCGTCTTCGGCTTAACACATAAGTAATTTCTCTTTCTTTGTTTCAACTTATGGGTATTTTTCCACAGTTCCTGACCTGGTTTGCTCCTTTTTGTCCATATTCAGTCAAAGCTGTTGGTGGAATGACGATCTTTGGTCTCACTGCAAACTCTTAGGTAAGACAAATGCAACCTTCATTGTTTTGTTTCCCTTTCCAGCTCTGTATTTCACTTCTACTACAATTTGTGCTCTAACACCTCTGTAACATGGTTGTGCAGGTGTTAAGGGTTTACAGTTGGAGGGTTTGGCCATATACATCTCGGTCTTATGCGGTAGGCTCTGCATCTTCGAATTTCTTTTAGTGTTCGTTATGGTCTTTAACTTCACCTTTGGGTTATATGGGTTTGTCACCCATGTTGCTTGTCGAATGGTTCACCTTGTGAGCGATGCTCTACTACTTGGAATTATGGGCTTCCACTGTGTCTTGACTGTAATCTTCTGTTTATAGTTGCAATTTTTTGTTGAAACCCTCACATAGGGTTTGTCGTTCAAGGGTTTACGTGTCTATGCCTGTATGAATATGTGGCTGAAACCCTCACTGTTACACTGAAATTTGTCACCATGACTATCTGCAGTTAATATGGCTCCATCAATAGTCATATTATCCTCCTTGTCAAGCCTTAGACCTCTGCTCTCCATGTCAAACTTCAAAAAAGAGAGAAAGTCATCAAAAATCATGTTTATCTCTGGGTACGCAGGTTCTCTCTACCTTGCCTGCGTGTACGCATCCCAAACTCATTGTACATGCATACTTGTACGCTCTGTAAGTCAAGGGATGGGTGCGTACTCCTGTAAAGGTCAAAAGGCGCGAGTTTCATCTTAAAAAAGTTTCTTGTGGTCACTTCTAGAGCATTCTAGAAGATTGTTTGACGTGTATTGAGTGCCTCCAGATGGTTCATGCATCCCTATGATAGAGGAACTTATCCCATCAAGAGAGGAGCTACCCCATCCAAAAGAGGGAGTATCCCATTGATGTTGGAACTGAATAACTTCCTCTAGAACACTATAAATACAGGCCTTGGGCCAGAGGGGGGGAGGTTGAAAGCTGAACATTCGAAAGGGTAGATGCTGCTGGAATTAGGACTTCCTTGTAAACTTGTGAGGAGAGATTACCATCCTTTCTTGTTCATTTGGAAGTGGGTGAGCTTGTCAAAGTAGAGGAAAACTCTTGCTGGACCTGGGAGGAACTTGCACAACACCAAGGCTCAGGTTGTAATGGTTTCTTTTTTGTTTCCTTAATACAAATAAGTCCATTCTTCTCAATGATTTGTTGTTAATGAATTGTTTCATATACTCCTTGGTCTATATGTTGAATATGCTTTGTTTTATGGAATATTCAGGTGTTATGTAATCGTTTGATTGTTAGTGTATGCAGGTTTCAAGTGAAGGAGGAGCTCATCTGGATCGGCGAGGCTGGACTGCTACAACAAGCGTTGGACTTGAGGTAGGATCGAAAAACACTTGGTTTCTCATAGAATAATGTATGTTTAGAGAAGGATTGCTCTTATTTGTCTTGTTTGTCACTAGAGAGTCTTAGACTCCTAGGGAGGTTAGTTTTGTCCGCAAAATAACTCTTTCTGCATGACAAATTGGCGACTCCACTGGGGAATCCATTGATGTGCTTGATTTTTCCTTTGAGTATTACTTTGATCTGAAAAGAGTCTTGTTTCTTTTGTTTTTGATTGCTTGACTGTGTTTTTGGGTGGCTTAGCTTAGAGTCGAGTTAGAATTTAGTTTTTCTTCATTTTGCAGTAGTACGCACCCTGTGAGTTAAACACAGTGCGTACCTGTACGCACTGTATCTTTACACACAGAGCGTGGGTGCACCTGGTTAAACAGGCTGCCTGCGTACCCTGTTAAAATTGAGAAAACTTCATTTTCATTACTTTTTTGCTTTTAGATTTTGTTTTTCTTAGTCTTTACTACCCAGATCCATTGGTTGATTATCAAAAATCTTCACCTACACTTATTCCATTAGTGTCGAAAGTTTTAGTGAAATTCTTTGAGATTTTAGCCTTAGGGTTTCGATTTTATATTGGTCCTGTAGTGACTTTGGGTTTAGAGGTTGCGAAGCCTTAGATATCTTTGGTTTTGTCAGTCTTCTTAGGAGTCGGACCAGTCGTAAAGTCTACCCACGTGAGCGACCGACCTTTGTGTTGCCTCTTTGAAAAATTTCAATATAGCTTGTTCATTTAAAGCTGTGAATTTCATTTTCAAAAAGAACAAAAAGAGTTTGATTTTTTGTTTTGATTAGTTTGTGATTCTGCATAAACTAGTCCTTGAATTGATTATTGCCAAGTAAAACATCCCGGAATCATCCTAGTAGGCTTTCACTTCTTAGATTTACTTGTTAGTAAAAGATTAGGTAAATTTCCTTTCGTTTGCTTTTGAGTGATTTTTCATAGATTTTCATAGATCTTGAAATTGCTTTGATTAGATTAGTTTTGCATGCTTTTATTAAAATAGGAAAATATCAACGATCTCCTTTGTAAAGTTTTCTTTAGAGTAGCATTTGATGTCTTTGAAAGAGAAAATAATTTTTTCGTGAAGTAAAGAGTGGTCATGTTTTGTGTGCTTTGAAAGATAAAGAGAATTGTTTCTTTGATTGTCTTTTAAGAAAGTTGTTATTATCAAAAGATTGCATTCTCTCAACTCTCTTAATTAGAACATTCATTGAAAAGGAAAAATATGAATCATCTTAGGTGCATCTTTTAGAGAATTGGAGTCGAGTCTATACACCACTAAGTTTCATCTCCATCACCTTTGTCTTAAAGAACAGCCATTAAAACCAACGCTTAAAGTAAAATTAACTCAGAAATTTTTATTTTTCTAGGGCTCTAAAACACCAACATAGATCAGGCTAGTGTCTTGGAGTAGGTGAGTAATTAACTCTCCAAGACTGTTAAACCAAACAAGTAGCTTATCTTGTCATAGGATAAATCTAGCTGTTTCATTTATACTCTGGGAAAGCTCCTCTTAAAGGAGAAGCACGAGCTCGTGTCCGAACCAGTGAGGGGATCA
>APFE031703123.1:132405-142556 GCA_000404065.3 Pinus taeda
CCTAACTAAAAAACTACCTTGGAGTTGGTATAAAAAGACATCATGGGGAAGGCCTAAGGAGGAGAAATTTTGGAGCAAAGTTATTATACTGATTTTCTATCCCCCTGATCAGGTCTGAAGACCCTTTGTGCCTTCTGCACTTCCCCCATCTTGTATAGGAAACCCTTGTTTCCTTTGTGTTTGGATGTTCATTTTTTCCCATCACATCTTGGAGAGAGTAATGGAAGGTGACCTACTAGTGGCTTGAGGCAGGACGGATCCAGAAGGAGGCTGAGCTTGGAGCCTGCAGAAGCAGTTTCAGGTGATATTGCTCTTTTTCCATATTGTTTTATTTATCTAATAAAGAAACACGTCTTGTTCCCGAAACGCTTCTTTCTTTATGTTAATGATATTTATATGTGAAGTTCATACTTGAATAGATGTTTATAAGTTTGTAACTAACTCATCTTTCATATAACATAAAGATCATTTTTTATGTAAAATCTTGTCCATATACTGTTGTAGTTTGTGTAATTATGGTTTTTACAGGACCAAGGAGCGGAAGGGACGTGAAGAAGGGTTTGCACCCTTGAGTAACTACCCAAACGTAGGACCTCAGGTACACCCCTCTCACCCTAGAAGTAGTTATTTATAGCATAAACGGTGGTGTGTGTGTGTGTTTCTTAACTTAGATAATTTTTCGTCTGCTAAGGTTTCACCCAAGAACCTTAGGGGACAATTTCCCGCAACAGTTCCTTGTTCCAGTTAATAAAACTGTACAGTTGCTTTTTAGTTACAGACTTTTACAGTTACTTGGTTATTAGTCATTTGTTTTATCTTATGACAGGATTTTCCCTTCATATACATTTTTCTTTTTCCTTTCAAAATAAAAGGATAATCATTAATCCATGACTTGTTAAAAACATACAAACAAATAACCCTATCTGATCAACTATCCTTAACTAAGTTAAAAATTAAAATAAGAATAAAAGTCCTACCTACTATTCTGTCAACCAACATAAAGACGAATAAAAGTAAACTCAACTTTTTAACCTGGCATAGACTGACACCCAGTCATGGTGCCTGAGTTAGATGCTCTTGCATCAGGCTCCCAGGCAAAAGAAAATCATGACTCCGGTCCATGAGCTCCTTAACTGAAGAACGTGTCTGCTCAATATGCCTGGCATCAAGCCACGGACTGTCCTCAATAGGATGGTTCTTCCACTTGACCAGGTATTGCAGATACTCCTTTTGTTGAGTCCATTTGGCCACCTGAAGTCGAGAATGTGCTCAATCTCGGGAGGCTAAACGTAGGGCATCTGTCTCATCCAAGCTTCTCCTCCATCCTAGGTATTCCTTGTAGGCCGCGTGGTTCCATCTTCTTCCTTCTCCTCTAGGTCAGCCACGTAACGAAACAGGTATGTTACATTAAAGATAGGTGAAATGCATATTCCTCGTGGCAACTGTATCTCATAGGCATTTTCCGAAAATTTCCAAAGGACTTTGTAGGGTCCTATCTTCTTATAGTTTAATTTATTGTATGTACCCCTAGGGAAGCGTTCCTTGCACAAATGTGCGAGGACTTCATCTCCCACATTAAACTGTACTTCCCTTCTCTTCAAATTTACTTGCTATTTATACTTCAGGCTGCTATCCTGTAATTTGATTTTTACCTGTTCATGCAAATCCCTCATCGCGTTAGCGAAATCTTCTCCATCTGTGCTTCGCCTTTCTTGCAGTCCAAGATCCCACAACTCATGCACTCCATGAGGATGCATGCCATACAGGATTTGAAAAGGGTTGAAGCCTGTGTTGCTGTTAGGCGAGTTGTTATAAGCGAACTCTGCCTGTGCCAGTACTCGATCCCACATCCGCAAATTCTCTCCAACCAGACTTCGTAGTAGGTTTCCTAGACTCTTGTTTACAACCTCTGTTTTTCCATCCATTTGCGGATGATAAGCAGAACTGTAACTCAACTGTGTATCCATTTTCTTCCATAGGGTATGCCAAAAGTGTCCTGTAAACTTCACATCCCTGTCCGACAGAATAGACCTAGGCAACCCATGTAACCTGAAAATCTCTGTGAAAAACAAGTGGGCCGCGTGAGTGGCATCACTAGTTTTCCTGCAAGGGATGAAATATGCCATGTTCGAGAATCTATCCACTACCACCATCACCGAGTCGTAACCTCTCTGTGTCTTAGGTAGACCTAAGACAAATTCCAAGCTGACTGAATCCCATAGTCTGCCTGGAACAGCTAACAGTGTGTATAGTCTTGTGTTTTGACTGTGAACCTTCACCAACTGGCACACTTTAGATCTGGCCACAAATTGCTACAGATCCCTCCACTTCTTTGGCCAAAAGTAGAAATGACTGCGTTGCTAGAGTGTAGAAGGGTTTTGCGCAAATAAGAATATACACTACATTTTGTGTGCCTTTGGACATGGTTTAACAATTCTTCGTAATCATTATGAGGATTACAAGAGAAAATATGACTAGTATTCAATAGGCAAGGGTCATCATTGAGGCTTCGTGGAACCATTATATTGCGATGATGTATGTCACATGGATTCCATGCAGTTACATATTTGTCAAAGAATCTCTTTGCAATTTTTACATCATAACCATTTGACCAATCAAGTCTTTCCATGTTAGGAGCACCTTCTAACCATAGGAAACCATGGATATGTGTTGAAACTCGAGTTTTCCACTGATATCTGAAAAAAATGAAGATATAGTTACTACAAAGAACATAAATAGAATCATAATGAAAGTTGAGAAAGTATAGAATATAAATTCAACAACATAAACTTGTACTAGAAGTCTTTATCTTTAAGATATTTTTGGATAACTTCCTCTCAAAAAATATTGAATCTATGGTGCATAAATGTGGCAACAATATGAGGGTACTAAATAACATTCTCAATTTTCATACAATTCTCATTTAAATAACGAGAATGGGAATGTATGGGCATGAGGTTATGAAACTCTGGCCACTTTGTGTCAATTGCACTCAAAGTAAAAAATAAAGATGTACATCCTAATAGAGTATTCATGTGATTCAATTTATCTCGACACTTAGTCTAGTATGCCATTGTACCTCTCAGAGAAGAACCAAACCACATAAGATGCTCAACCAACTTATTATCTGGTAAATCAGATAGTTGGTGATGCAACTCTTCAAATTTTGTAGGTGAGTTATCATGTTAATGTTTCTTTACAAAAACTGTAGCAGCTTCTTTGCTCTGATGTCACATTATCATGTTCAATAGGAAATATCGAAAGCAAGGATGGCTTTCAAATCTCTGATCATATTACCTAAGAAGATGCAATGCATACTCATGAAGTTCAACAGTACAAATACGTGGTTGCAACCAATCAACATCACCAGTGGGGAACAATGTTGGGAATGCCATATCTAATAACCACTATGTATTATATTCATTCACTGGAGAGGTTCCAATACTAGGCCAATCCATGTCTTGAACATGTGAAGAATCAACATTATCAAGAAATGCTCTAATTTTTTCCACTTCCCTCTGTTCTTTTGGAAAGCGAGCAACAAAAGAAGAAGGATGAGAGCGAAAACAATCAGTAGGCAACCCTTCATTATTAGTTTCATTGATCTCAGATCATTCAATATCAGAATCAACAAATTTAAGCCTGGAGGAGGCATCTGTTGATCTTTTGGGAAGAGCATTCACTAAATCATATTCAATTACAACATCTCGATAATATTGAACATGTTGGATTTTGAAAATCAATGCAACCATCACTCGAGATATTTTAACATAACATTCATAATATTTAGACTTAGTGGCATGTCTCCACACAATTAGAAACTCAATATATTCAACATGTCGGGGAAGACTTTGTACAATTGTAGAAATGTCTGGAGGAAAGCTAATTGTATGACCACTATACTTATATTTCCCACATTGAGCATGTGTCACTTGCAAAATAGGATTCACACATGCTATTAGAATTTCTTCAACTTGAGTAATAACTGTTAAAATATGAGGTTGCTCACTAGGATCCATGTTATTGTATCGATAAAAATGATGGGCTCCTCTTTCACTCTTACATCGTCTGCAAACAGGTCCTTTAGAATGCCTCAAAACCTAGATTCTGGGATATGATTCTTGGTAAATGTGGAACATTTGGACAACTTACAAGATATCTATCTTTTCTCCAAATATTTTATGCACTACACTCATGTTTTCATAAAAATGAATATGATTTCTATTGGTCGAAACATGTTTAAAACCATTTATAATAGTAAAATTTCTTCCAAAATGTACTTCATCTTCAGGAACATGAGATTCCCTTCCCAAATTTGAAGCATGTGGAATGGATCGATGACAAGGTCTTTCCAAATTTATGGTATGCATTTCTCGTACCTGAGAGGATGTAAAGGTCTCTTTGTCATAAAATATTTCAAAATTTAATTTCCAACTAATTATGATTGAAAAAAAATGAAAAAGAATCAAATGCATTCAAAATTTACATTTGTGTCTTGATGTGGATGAGGGTTATGAGATGGTTGCTATTGGGTTCTAACATCAGTGGATGGAACATTTTTGGAGTTAGTTTCTATGCCTCTATTCAAATGAGTTGTTTCTTATTTCAAAAAAATAAAACACATTATAAAACTAAATGTCAAAGAAATAAAGGTTCAAAAATGGAAAACGAATTAAATACATTGAAAATCTACATTATTTTTACAATTTGATGTTTTGGATTCCAATTCTCCAACCTAATGAAATGAAATCATGTTTTCTCCATAAAATGTTAGAAAATACAATATCCAACCAATTGTAAATGAAAAAAAAGAGAAAAATATCAAATGCATATACATTTGTTCGGTGATGTGGATGAATGCTATGAGATGGTTCCTCTTCACTTCTAACTTCAGTAGATGGAACATCTATGAAGTTAAATTGTATGCCTCTATTGAAATGAGTTTTGTCCTATTCGAAGAAAATAAAATATGCCATAAAATTCAATGTCAAACCAACTAGGAATTTAATAAATGAAAAGCAAATCAAAAACATTGAAAATTTACAGTAGTCTGGAAATTTGATCATTAAGGAGAATGCACAAGAAGGTTATGACATGCTTCATCTTCACTTCTTACATTAGTAGATGGAACACTTTGGGAATTAACTTCTAGAACTCTATTAAAATGAGTTGTATCCTATTCCAAGTAAATAAAATAACTTATAAATTCAGTAAACAAAACTTTGTAAATAGAGGAATGTAATAAAACAACCACTGTTGTAGCAAAAATAAAAATATCATTGTGTGACCTCCATTGTTTCACATCAAATGCTATCATGGATGACTGCTTCTCTTGGTGGGACCACATTACTTTGAGAAGTGGGATTGGAAGATTCGATGTTTCAAGCAACTGGCTCCAAATTATCAAACAAATGGCCAATTAAAATATCATCCAAATCATGACACACAATGTCATCATTACCTCCACCATGGATGTTTTGCAACCTTTGGCTATCAAAACATGCAATTGGACACATGAAAGGGTTAGGGTGGAAATTTTCAACCACGTTATTGATATGATGTTCTTCCCGATTGCAAGATTTTTCCCCAATGTTATGAACATTTTCAGGAGAGCATCGAACAACAAGATTATGCTGACGAGGAGCATATTTTGATAATGAACTATGAACATGAAATGTTCTTTCCATTATATCATTCATAGTACGATACCTTCAAAGAATTATAAAATCATTTTCAAGAGTAGTTGCACTTATCCTTGTATTATATATAGCTCTCCTATGATCATTATGGCATCGTTATTTTGTTGATATCGTAAGCGACGACTTTCATTAGACCTCTCACGTGATTCTAGTGACAAATTTTGTTTTCTTGCATGCTTTCTTGTGCCTTCAATTGACATGTCTACAATGAATAATAAAATATTAATTATGGAATCATAAACATGGAACATAGCAAATATCTAATATAAACAAACACAAAAGAATGAAAAAGGCACAAGTTTTTTTTTGGAAATAGTAAAAAACATAAAAAGTGTACATGTTATTTTTTCCAACCATATAATCTTATCAAAATGTATAGGGATTTTTCCAAATGGCTAAAAAAAAAAATGAAAATTTTGAAATGGCTAAAAACATAAACGAATTCTTCCAAATGTCTTACACAAAAAAGTTGAAATTTCCATGTATCATATTAGATTCAAAACAAAACCCATACTATTGGGACAAAAAAGTCTAAGAGTTATCTGACTTGGAAGTACATATAAAAATTTGGAACTATATACTATCAAAATAAAAATTCAAATATTAAAATGTACATAAAAATATAACATTGTTTAAGAATCAATGACAAAAACCAATACAAATAACATGTATACCATAACTCATAGCAATTATAATTATACAAACATAGAAAAATCCATAACATCGAGACAGATTTACATGTAATTAAGAAAACTTTAGGGGAAACAATATGAAATATTTTACATCATAAAGATCAATACAAGCATAGTTTTAAAGTATTACGATAAAGACCCATAATATGTATACAGACAAAAATGGAAATAATTTCCACAACCATAGAGAGTATATAAAATGGAAATATTTATAGGAACTCCTAATAATACTAATATTCCAAGAATCCATATCCATATACAATGGTGGAATCTCACCAACGGAATCCATACGGGGAGAAATTGCAAAAACATTTCCATACTCAACCAAATAATTTCAATCCTCCAGTGTTGGGTACCAAAACCCAGACATTTTTTCATTAGTTGAATTATCAATATCTGTTGGAAAGCAAATGCCAGTCATCGTGTCATATAATAGGGAAGGAACATCAATGTAGTTTCACATAAGAACTAGACCATGGACAGTTCAAAATGGAAGATAACCAGGACATTTCCTATTTATATCTGCATAAATTTACTCCAACAACTTCCATTTGAAACCCCAATCATCTTCAAAATAGTCAATTCTCCATTCAACGCACAATTGACCATACAATCTAATTCTTCAATTGACCATACAAAAGTAAATCCATCATTGACAAGGCATATCAATTGATCCATGTATATTGCTAATGACATACACTGTATGTCAATGATTGGAACAAATGAAAAACCCCATTCTTTTTTTATTACATCAAACTAGTAGAATGTATACATGTACCAAGAATAATCTTCATACTCCTTGTCAAGATACAACCAAAACAATTTACTTTTATAAAAAAAGTTCATTCTTAGGGGGTGAAGTGCCACCAAATGGAACAAAAACACTTTTCCATACCCTATCAAGACTACCGCGAACATAAAATTTAGACTGCATTCTGTCATACATATGTTTTAGAACAACCCAGTTATATTTTATGTTGCTTACATTTTCCAATAATGAAAACAATGCCCACTCTCCAATTCATATTGGTCTTATGCTTTTAAAACCCTTTCTAAATGGATTTGTTACAAAATAGTCGTGTATGGGAGCATTATATTGGTAAGGATAAAACCACCATCGTTCCAACAGTAGAATCTACTCTGTATCTTGAATTTATGAATCGCAAATGAAATTGAGATATGTGCCCATAAAGATTAGGGTATCCAGGAGAAAAATAAGTGTCTTCTTTTTTAAGGAAAGGAACCATAAATCCAAATTCGTTCATAAAGACATGCTTGCAACAAGAAACAAGGGTTTTGCAAAACATTCTTCCATTTCTTAAAAATAGTGCTAAAATTTATCACAACCGATAAAGAGAGCCAAAGGAAGACAATTTCAAGAATTTCGAATGGAAGACAACTCCAAATAGCTGGATCCATGATCAAAAAATGAAATCACCTAATAGAAAAAAAAAACACATTTGGTATCAACAAAACAATTTAATTTTGAATAAAATTAAAATTAACATACATACATAATTTACCATTTACACATACATAAAAATTTCACATATACACATTGTATAAAATCAAATTAGTGATCATAACATTATTACAACACCAAATACAATTCCACAATTTTTTAAGCCTAATCTCTATAATTCAATATTATTAAGGTTAGTAAACCTATAATTATGTGTATATTAAGGTCTATGTTTAGTATTTATTCTACAATGTTTCTACAAATATATTTATAATATCAAATAAGAACAACTCATTAGGTTGCCATCAGGGATAACACCTAATTCATAATGCCAGCAAAAATTGCCTAGAAAACACTACTTTATCTTTTTGTTGGACTACACAATTTTTTCAGTGTTAAGGATAAAAAATGTTAATGGTTGTGTAAGAGTGAAATTTTAAGTAATAAAAAATCCTTGGGGAACAACTTGTTTTTTTTTCGAGATTCAAGATCAATCACATGGCTAATTGTTTTGTATGGTAGTGAATTTATTTTAGTTATATGTTTTAATTATGTATGTAATGTGAATCATAATTAACTATTGTCAATTGTGATTTAGTGTAATAACCACCTAAATAAGGAGTAGTCTTTAAGTGCCACTTTTTAGAAATTTTAGAGTTTATTACAAGTTTGACAAGTGAACTCTTCACAATCAAACTGCCCAATGGGTTTTTGAGGTTGTTGAATCCATATATGAAGTCAAAAAATGAATATGAACAAATCAAGATTTGAACACAATTTTTTTCACTTGTGGAGAAATATGGTAAAAATTGTACAAATTTGTGCAATACAAAAACTGGTAATGGGAGTCATAAATGTTTCTCGTTGCTATTATTAAACATTTTTTTTTTCAAATTCTATTTCAATAGCTACTAGAGATGAATTGACAAATTTAAACCTAAAAACTCATACATAACACTTCAATAGCTATGTTGGTTTTCAAGCCTCTGTGGAAGTTTTTTGTAGCTTCATGTTCCGGATTATCCACAGTTTCCAGTTCAGTCTGTCGACGTTTCGAACCCCAACGGGGGTCCATCATCAGGACAACTTCGAAAGATAGAAATGAAATGAATGAAAGATTTGAATCACCAAAAATGGATGAACATAGCCCCCAAACAGCTTAAGCACTGAGATGGCCCTGGTGGCACTGAAAGCTTCCTTGGAGCTAAGCAGTGAGAAGAGTTCCTCAACAGGAAAAACGAGATATATAAATGGATTTAGAATGTTGAAAAACTTTAGAAATGACTTTCGTTCCACATTCAATGGCTGCATAATTCTCAATGCAACTCCCAAGCTGATTGGTCCCTAGTGGCTGCTAGAACTTCCACGAAGCAAAAACACTTGCAAATGACCTCAGATGGCTATGAAACCTGTGCCAATGGCTTCCGAAGGTCACAGAGACCCAAAATCAAAAGAAAAATTCATCCAAAAAGGACTTTCCTAGCCAAAGTTATGGCTCATTAAAGTTTCTCGAGTCTGCCCTAGAAAAACTCCAGAGAAAACTGGCTAACTTCCAAATAACCCCGACAAATAGGCAATTCCACCATTTTTGGAGGGCTCCGCCAAAAACTCCGCCATCAGGACTGTCAGTTAACTTCGGTAACTTCATGCATGTGACCAACATTCAGAACGGCGGTTTGTTGTTGGATTTTGTGCTAGATTGTTCGGGCTAACTATCCGTTGAACTGCACTTAAACTGCGTGTTATCTCCCGGACTTAACGCATGTGACCACTTGAATTAAACAATGCTGTTAAGTGATGGCAGTTAGGGATTAGCACCTGGTCATGGGTCGCCGGTCACATGGTATGGGGGGCTGGCCCCATTCTTTTCCCGCGCCAAATGATTTTTGAACCTTAATTATACTTCATTCCGTTCATATAACAAGAACCGTTGTTGTGATTCAACGGTAAAACATATGCCTTGTAGCGAACAGGTTGTGGGTTCAAACCACAATTTGACCAAAATTTTAAACATGTGTGCCCATGTGCTGATGTCCTCCCCGGTCACGTGGCAGTTTTTGATTCACTGCCCAAAAGGAATATTCCCTGGAATATTTGAATGAATATTCTATGGGATATTCTTTTTTTAATTTTTTTTTGAAAAAATTCAAAAATTAAGAGTCATTGTGCGATTTTGTTTTTGTCATAACTTCTGCATCCGGAGACTATTTTTCAAACCATTTGCAATGCCAAAATCAGGAGGACGAGCTCTATCCGGTCGTTTAGGTTCAAACAAGTTTTGAGCACTTTCATTTTGGA
>APFE031703123.1:142576-198618 GCA_000404065.3 Pinus taeda
TATAGTAAGAACATGAATTAAGATTATTAATATAGTAATAGCATGAGTTAAAGGATGATAATTATTAGTACAATGTTGGTTTTCAAGCCTCTGTGGAAGTTTTTTGTAGCTTCATGTTCTGGATTATCCACAGTTTTCAGTTTAGTCTGTCGACGTTTCGAACCCCAACGGGGGTCCATCATCAGGACAACTTCGAAAGATAGAAATGAAATGAATGAAAGATGATGAGAGAAGGAGCAACGCACTTGGATATAAATACACACAGGAACCCTAATATGAGAGCCGACATTTCTTATTTTATTTTATGATTATTATTATTATTAATTTTAATATATTATTTTGATTATTATTTTAAAGCCCCATAATAAAATATCATAAATTAATATATAGATTAATTAATTAATTAATCAATAATTAATCAATATAATTAATTAATATAATTAATTAAAATATTAAAATGATTAATTAAAATTCAATTTAATGAATCACCACACCATAGGTTAATTTAATAATCCATTAATTACTTAATTTAATGGCATTATTTTAGAATTTTTCATTTTAATTGTTATTTTTATATAAATAAAATTAATCAAGCTAATTCATTTTATTTTCCGTTAGATTTAAACTACCCTATTTATTAAGACCTTATTCCCCTATTCTATTTTTCATTAAATTAATTCAAATTTTATTTTATTGATTAATTATGTTTTATATGAATTAATTATTAAGCCTTTTTAATTAATTAATAATATTATTTATTAATTTTATTATATAATTATATTCTAATTCTCTTTATTAATCATTTTTATTTTATTGTTTAAATTAATATTTTTATATATGATTTAATTTAAGCTTATATTATATTATTTTATTTTATTATATATAAATTATATTTATTATATCTAATTTATTTATTAATCATATTTTATTTTATTGTTTAAATAATATTTTTCATATAATGATTATTATCCTTATATTATATTTAATATAATTATTTAATTAATTAATTTAAATGTAAATATATAAATAATATAATATAATTATTGTATTATATTAATTAATTTATATCACATATATCATTTTATTTTTATTTTTTAACTATTTATAATTCATATTTTAATTTTAAAAATTAATAAATATAATCCCAATAATATAATTCAATTTTAATTTAATTAATTAAGCATTTAATTTAATTTAATTAATATAATTAATTAAATTAAAATAAATTAATATAATTAATTAAATTAAATTAAATTAAATGATTTGTGATGATTAATTAATTAATTAATAAACCTTCTGACTGGAAGGTCTATTTATCTACACTTAGATTTAACTCAAAATGCTGTCATCTGTAGATTTAATGGTTACTGGCCAAAATCAGATGCACTGCATCAATGGATCTTTGCCAACTGGTCACCCAACTGTGAAATTTACCTATGTCCAAAGGGGTTTTTCATAGTTAGATTCAACACAGAACAAGAACAAGAAAACATCATCAATCAAGGGCCTTGGTTTTGGGCCGATGCCGGCCTTTTCATCACTCCCTGGTTCCAGATTTCGATGCTAATACTATGGTAGTTTCAACAACACCAGTGTGGGTCAGGCTACATAACCTCCCACTACATTTTTGGCACTGCAAAGTATTAATTGCCATTAGGAATTCCTTGGGGAAATTCCTAACAGCAGATGAAGACAGAGCTATTCGGGGAATCTTCACATTTGCTAAAATATGTGTAGAAGTGGATCTGAGTCAGGGGCTACCAAATCACATCACACTGAATTTCAATAATACACTGTGGACACAACTGCTCGATTATGAAAACACAGCTTTCAGATGCCGCAGATGCTTGCAAATAGGGCACCTCCAATACGCCTGTCCACTGGCTAGGAAGGAGCCTAAAGGTAACAAGGAACAACAGAAAAATCCCAAAGGTTGGCAGCATATCAAACCACTGGAAGAAGAAGACTTGAAGATAGAACCTACAACAACACAAATGGAATAGTGAAACACACAAGAAGAGTATACTCGAGAAACTAACTTGGGGAAAAACAATATGAAACAACAAAAAGTATACCAACTGGAAGAAGGTGGCACCAAAAGACCACATGGTTTCGAAGGATCAGATTCTGATAAGAAACAATCAGTGACTACAATGGAAAACCAGCTTGCCATTATTGCTCCCACTCCCAACACTGGTGGTTGGCGAAGAGTGGAGAAGAAGAAAGGCAGGAAAGCATAGGCCAGCAGAATCTTTTCTTTATCTCTATTTTTGCTTTGTATTCTTTCGTTTCCTGGTTACAGGAACAGTTCACATGCATATGCTTTAAGCATCTACAAAATGTAATTTTTTTCATATGAATAAAAATTACGAATTTTTTCTACAGGAAAAAAAAGAGATAGATCAACGAGGGATTTTTGGTTGCAAAGAGACAATCTCTTGGAATAATTCCACTATACCTATAGTACCTCATTTGATGTCTAGAGATTTTCCTTAAAAAATAAGACATTACAATCCCTCCAGATGCCGCACAGAACATCGAGAGGGACGATCCTGTAGGCCTTCATTCTGTAGTTCCAAGGGAGTACGCAATGATCGATGGAAGGTACATTACTAATAATAGGGATTCAAAAACGAATTGATACATGTACCCACATTTTAGAGGCAAAATGATAGCACAAGAATAGTTGTGGGCCATTCTCTAAATCCAACCTACAAATCAAGCACCATCAAGGGTCAAAAAAGACTCTCTTGAGAAGATTGTCCTAGGTCAATACTCTAGTATGGATGGCAAGCCAAGAGAAGCACTTTAGCTTCAAGGGAGCATCCCATTTCCAAATGAGCAAGGTGAATTCTGTGAATGGTAGGGGAAGAGAGGTCAAAGTGATGTGGTCCTAGGCCTCCTTCAGAGGGATTCTGTCATTGACCATTTGCCCGCCTCCTCACCCCCCCACCCCCCACACTGGCTTATCCAGACTTAGTGATAAGTGGATATTGACCATGCATAGACTACCGTAATAGTCTTCCCACTCAGCTATCATGTCCTCCTATAAACCAATCTGTGATGCATGTGACCAATCCTAAGCAACATGGACAAGTCTATATCTCTCCCACGGGCCAACAAGGGTGTTCATCACCATATAGGAGAGAGATTTGATTATTTTTATTGGAAGAGAGTGGAATCCACTAAAACCCTTGATGGAATCCAAACCAATGTGGATCCTTTGTCCATTTCCAAACACCCATCGAAGGTTACTGCTTATCCACAGTAGGACAACTCTAATACTGCTCCAAATCTTCGAATTTCGGTCAGCTGAAGGTGACCCCTCAACAATCCATTCCTCGATTATGTATTAAAGAGAGTATTTGTATTCATATGTTCTATCAGTGCCCTTTCTCACAAAATAAACTCCACAAATTTACTGCGAAAAGGGCTACGTTAAAGGATCGTGTGTCAATAATGCCCCAACCTCCACATACAATCGACTTGGCAATGGACATTAACCCAATTAGATGCATCCTCTTTACTGCACCAGAAACTAGACCAAAAAAACTTAGCCACCATTGAGTCTATCTTGTTAATGAAATATTGGGGGAGATGAAAGAGATGCATCTAGTAGATCGAGATGCCAGTCAAGACAACCTTTGTCATAGTGACTCTTCCACCCAATGTCAACCATCTTTGGTCCCAAAAGACAAATTTTTTTATTTTTTTTAGAAAGAAGGCATTCCCAATCATTCAATAAGTACTTTCTAAGCTTTAGAAAACATCCCACGTATTTAAAACCATCTATCATAGAGAGTATTTTTATTCTAAGCAGGGACGTTATTTCAAGTACTTCTAAGTCATCCACCACCACATTTATCAGATCAATTTTTGTTTTTTTTTTATATAGAGCCCAAAAGATTTATCGAAATCCATGAAGATCCTATGAAAAGTGACCTAGTTAGATAATATTGTTTCACAAGCACACAGTGTGTCATAAACAAGAATCAACTGAGAAATTTTTCATCCTTTGGAGATTTTACATCCATATATCAATGTTTCCTCAAACCTTTCCTTAACTCCCCTATTAAAGGCATCCATGATCATAATGAAAAGAATTAGAGATAGTGCACATCATTGGCGAAGCCCCCTATAAATTTTGAAGAAATGAGTTGGCACCCCATTGATGAGAAAAACCATAGACGTTGATGTTATGGAAGATATTATCCGCTTCACATGCTTGTGAAAAAAAACCATTTTTATATAGGATCATTGAGAGAAATTCCCTATCCACATAGTCATACACACCTTGTGGAGGTGAACTTTCATGTTCCCTTTTAATTTCTCTTTGTTGGGAGAGTTTATAAAAAAATGAACATAATAGATGTTGGTACATAATACAAACTTCTTAGTTTAGTTGTTTCACTTGAAGTAATCTTTAACAAGCCTTTGATATCCTCCATTACCAACAATAGAATTATCAAATTCTCTAGCATTGCTTTGTAAGTTTATATGAAACATGTTTTAAATAAATCATTTGATTTTAACCTAGATGTTTGAGGTATATATTTCTCACCTTCACATGTTTGTATTTCTTTCAATATCTCAAGTAACAACTCTATCAATCTCATCAACAAATGTTTTTGTCCTTCTAGAACCCCATGTTAGGGAGAAAAGTGTGTAGAGCTAGATGATGTATATAAGTGCTTATGAGTGACCATCCTCTCCAAGAAATCCCTTTCCTACCCCAATGTATGTCGAAATCCATATTGGATTTGTTGTAAAGATGGACCAGTTGGATGGCCAAACCTTAAAGTTGTTAATGTCAATGTTGTTTCAAACTCATTTTTGATGTCTTCCATCCATTTTTGTACAATTAGATATGTTTGTTTGTTGGGATATATGCTTTAATTATGAATAATTCATTTGTTTTGAATAAAAATAATGCAACAATAGTTTTGAGAAATAATTTGTGTCACTGAATGGAATTATTATTGTGATTTTGATTAAAGTAAAAAGAAAAAAAGATATTATTTTCAAAGAAATATTATCATGACATTTTGTATTTATGATTTTCTATATCATTGTAAAATGTAAATTATACTAAAAGTATATTTTCCAAGGATAAAAGTATATTTTCAATGGCTGTAAGATTTTAGTGATTCATTTTTTTTTTTTTTTTACATATAGAGAATGAGATATTGATTTTTTAATATCAAAGAAATTTTGATTGAAAAACTACTTGTATAGTGTTAAAAAAATTGGGTTTCAAATTTATTCAAGTAATTTTTATTTGATATATTTTTCTTTAAAGGAAATTATTATAGTTTGAATTTTTTGTTAAAATTCATATTTTTTCTATGTACAATTGTGAAATAACAAATGACGTGATTATTTCAAAATTTAACAAAATTATAATAAAGTTAAATAGGCGTTAGTAGAATCATGGAGTATCCTAGCCAAATAATATTTTAAAGAGAAAATGGGTTGTAACTAAAACACTAAGGTTTTGGATTAGTATTTCAAGATATTGAAAACCCAACTTAACAAACACTAAGCCCATTGTTGAGAAAAAAATGTACCATGGAATCTTTAGGATATAGGGTGGCTAAAAAATAGATACTTATATAAATATAATACTTAATGCAAGAAGAAACACATAAATGTAGGAAACTAGCTTACAAGACATGGAATAAAAATGTCAACCTTTAATGATATTACAAAATTAGGGGAGAGGCATTTCGAGAATAAATATTTGGTAAATTATATACAATTATTAGGAATATGAAAGGAAACACATTGAAATAAATAAGTATAGAATGATGCTTTTTCTACATTATTTTGTGTGCATTTCACAATCATATGAGAAATCCCACTCATGATGTGAGCTTTTATAGATTAAACGTTAAAATGAATTTTTATTAAGAAAATGAGACCATTAAATAACTTTACAAGAGAAAAGATATCTCCAAAATGTTAGTAAGAGAAAGAATCTATGAATGTAACAAATTAAGGTTTAATTTATAATATGACATCAAAACTCATAATGACCTTTTTTTTTTGTAATGACTAAGTACTCTAGAAGGCCTACATATGTTATGTACAGTATACTTATGATATAGATGTGTGCAATATTTTTTGTCAATGCTTCATAAAATTTAACTATTAATAAATATTATCTATTTATAATATATTTCATTAATTAGGTATTATGATTAGCTTTATTCCTAAAGTTAGGTATTTTAAAATAAGATTGGAAAGATGATGCACTAATTCTTATCCAAAATAAAATATCTTCTAAACGTTATAATACTTCATTTCCTAATTTTTGTAAACTATTATAATGGATAAAACCAAACTAAATTAACATTTTAATCAAGATGTTTCTAGCCAAATGAATAAAAATACAATCCTAGTATACATAAACTCATCAATTATAATTTTCCCATTTAACATTCAACTTATAATATGATAATATATTATATGAGCTTGATAATAAATAATTTATTATTAATTATCATATATGTTTAATTATAATGTATACTCTATACAAACATAACTCAATGTTGTTGCAACCACAATCATGTTAGAGAAAAAAATTGTGATGCTTTAAGGACTAGCTAATTCACAATTTTCTTTAAAACAAATACATTAAACCCAGAAGTTATCCTATTCCACTACAAAAGATGATATTATGGTATTCCGACCTTGTCACTATTGTGGTATCCTGGGAAATGTTAATTAAATTAAATTGAAGTTACACTTAAATAAAATATGTTCTTAAATATAGTTACTTTTAACAAATCCTCCAATGACATATAAAATTGCTAAATTTGGAATTTAAATAATATTGATATACTTATAATTTAATATAAATAAATAAAAATAATTGATATTATCAAATATCATGATAAAAAATTACACCTATGATGAAATTTAAACATATATTCCCTTACTTTTATTGAAAGGAAAATCCAAAAATAATGCCCAACAAGAAAAACATCTGAACGAATTAGTTCAGATAATTCAAAAATCAAATTAAATTTAATATAATAGAATTTTTAGATGTTTTTATTTAGATTCAAGGTCCACTAGATTCACACAAGCTATCTTGAGATAAGATAATTATCTCCTGCCAAATTTATAGTTATAAGAGAATATCCAAACTAGCATGTCTATTTTTAATTTTGATTACATTGGATGAATATTGTGTGGAATATAACTCGGGCCTCTAAATCAATCTAACCACTGAGAAAAGGAATTACTTAACCAACAAAATCGCAAATTAGGGTGTTAAAACACTCAATCTTCCACAGCTTTAATCTCTCCGATGCTAGCACTGCAAAGAAATAAAAACACTAAGACAATTAATGAAATCAAAATACTAAGTAAATTAATGGTATATTTGTGCACATACTACACTTAAAACAAAGAGTTGCAACAAGGAAAGAAAATACAAATGCAAGGAAAAACATCATGTTTACCAAAAAAATGAACATGATAAATGTTGGTTTACCAAAAATATGAACATGATATATGTTGGTACATAAGTCAAACTTCTTAGTTTAGTTATTCCATTTGAAATTATTTTAAAAAACTTTTTAGATCCTACATTACCAACCATATAATATATAACTTCATTGTCATTTCTTTGCAAGTTTAGATTATACATGTTTTAAGTTAAAACATTTGAAATAAACATTCACATTTGGGATATATAATTCTCACCTTCATATGTTTGTATTTCTTTCATTGTCTCTTGTAGCAGCTCTTTCAAGCTCATTAGGAGATGCTTTTTTCCTTCTTAAACCTTGTGTTGGAGGAGGAAATTGTGTAGAACTAAATGATGTATATGTGCGCTTACGAGTGACCATCCTCTCCAAGAAATCTCTTTCATGCCCAAGTGTATATCCAAATCCATCCTGCACTTGTTGGAAAGATGGAGCAGCTGGATGGTCCAACCCCAATGTGGTTGATGTCAATGTTGTTTTGAATTCACTTGCAACATCTTCCATGCATTTTTCTAAGAAGTGCATATGTGAATCATCACCAGGTAATTGCATAAGTGACTCAAAAATATGCCTAATATTTTGTGATATCTTTTCTCACTTGTGACTTGGATCAACAATAGTGGAAGAATCCATGGAATAATTAACATTATCATTTACCTAGAAAGAAAAAAAACAAATAGTCATAACAACAATAAAAGAGTGATAAAAAACATAATCAACATTATCATTTACCTACAAAACAAAACAAAACAAAAAATAGTCATAACAGTAGTAAAAGAGTGATAAAAAAACATAAAATTAACTAAGTTATGAAATTATTACCATGACATCAAGATAAGAATCCATGGAAGCATTAACATTATCATTTACCTACAAACAAAAAAACAACTAGTCAGAACAATATTAAAAGAGTGATAACAAATATAAAATTTAGAGAGTTGTTCAATTATTACCATGAAATCAACATCCAAGTTATCCACACTTTCAAAGTCATCACTTTCATGTATCTGTGAACAAAACATTGTATGGTATTAGATCACAATGACTATTATTTATTATTATTGATCTACATATTCAATGAAATACTCAAATCACCTGTTTTTGGGTTGTTGCATTGATTCTTGCTTCTAGATTTTTCTTGTTCCAACCTTATTTTTTCCCTCTCATACTAACCTTGATGACATGTTTGCAAAGATATCCATTTTTCGCCCAATCACAATCACACATACCAAAACTTGAACTTGAATGGCATACCATATATGATTTATCTATATCATGTTGGCTTTGCACCCATGCTATTAAAGAATCTGAGTGGTGCAGTGTCACATTACAATCAGGAATAGATTGTGCCCTTAGCCATGAATGAGCTTCTATTTTCTCCACATTATAGTTTCTATGGAAACCATTTTCCTTTGCACATTGATGCCACCAATAAAAAATGTGGACCACTTAACACAAGTCATGCACCAACCAATCCACTTGACGATGTGAAGGTGCTCGTATTGACTTCCAAAGAACTTGTTTCAAATGTGAATGGTAGGACTCAATACAGTGATTTGTTTCTTGTCGGGCATGCTTTAAGTGACGACAACATTTTGTCCACATTTATGATTAACAAAAAATAAAGTATGTCAATAGTCAATACAATTATACCAAAAATATGAAAATTAAAGCTATAGAAATCAAACCTATTATGTCCAATCATCATGCTCGAAAGTAGTCAACAAAGGTGGTTTCCTCTTAGAAGTCATTTAGAAATTTGTTGGTCTCCACAAGTGCAGAATTTGTATTTTTGTGGCTGTGCATAATGTCACCTAGACGCTTAAACATGGCACATCTTGTAGTATCATCTTTCACATTCATTACAAGATTTTTGAACCATGCCCTTCTAACATGCCAAATGCATAAGTAGACTTCACATTGAAATATCGCCCTATTAGACATAAATGTCATACAACGTTAAATCTATCTATATATATATATATATGGTGAGTCTACAATTATGTATATAACATTTCATTTTGAGAAAAAAAAAAAAACACACACACACACACACACACTCATATCTCTATACCTGATTGCACCAATCTCAGTAGCTGCATCATCTACCATGAATGCATTTAACTTCCACTCCAACATACCCATGCAAACTTTAAGAAGTAGCATCTCCATCCACTTGGTGATATTAGAAGTCATAGATCTTGACATGAGAACCCATGCCACTGGAACACCATTATGTTGGGAATCAAATGCCAATAATGTATAAAGTTGAAACTGCATAAAAATAAATAAAAAATTATGTATATCCTTGGATTATCTTATAAATAAGAAATGATGATAAGAAAATACATAAGAGTGTAAAATAAGCAATTAGTTATATACTTGGATTATCTTATAAATAGTAAATGATAATAAGAAAATATATAACAATATAAATATACCTTAAAGCATCCCAAACGTAGAATCCGTAGCTAATATACTATCATGACCATATTTTCTCATCCATTCTAGTTGTAGTGGTTGTTGAATGCCTAAAATGAATGGAGTGTGTCCCTAATCATCTATGGAATTATTAAAATCTGAGTAGTAAAATACTTTATCAAGATTTGCTGCTTGCCATATATGCACACTTTGAGCATCATTATTATCAAACATGTATTGGGCATGTTTCAATCTCATCTAAATATTTCGTCACGAGTAAGAAAATTGTTTCGATCAAACTCAGCTCTAGATGATGTTACTTTATCATGCACTAATTCACTATGTTTGTGATGTACACATTCAGCTGACATTCCCAACAAAAAACGTCTTTCTACCCATTGATATAGTTCATTACTAACATGGGGTGCATGGTATGCTCTTTTGCCTACAAAATCATCAACCTCTTGTCCATGGCAAGGTTTACCTGTAATATCTATATGGTTCATCTCAACATAAGTGATCAAGGAACGTTCTGGTGTTTTCTTAGATATGTGAACACTAAAATGACATGTGCAACCACGTCTTAGATGCTTAGGACCTGGATGACTCCCTATCACCTTTTTAGGCACTTTTGATATATCATAAGACAATGCATCAATATCTCGATAATCTTGTGGCCCATATGATCACCAAAACTTGCAAGAAACAATAAGATATTACGACGTCAAAAATGAGTTTAAAACAAAATTATTTGAAGAAAAAATTAGTAGAAAAATGCTTACATTATATATTCCAATGGCGAGCCAACTCTATATTTTGTATTTCCAATATTTTCTTCTTTTGATATTTTGCTAAAACTTTTTCGAAAGCTTGTTGGACACAATAGATTTTTTCTCTCCCCAATAACAAACTCATTATATCTATTTTATTTGATCCAAGCTACATTGTTACCTCCAATCATACTCCAATCTAAATCAAAAGAAGAAAATATTTCTTTTTGTGGATCTTGCACTTCAAGAGCTTGAAGTTGTTTCCATTTTCAACACCTCTACAAGATATATAACTTGAGTTAGTTTCTCATAACTTTGCAAAAAAAATGATATGTTTCATTGGAAAAGTCAATGAGTTTTGTCCTTAAAATACTAGATATGTATCAAATGGAAATAACTTATCATGTTGATTATCATATTTAGCGATAATTTTCTTTTTTCCTATTTTTATTCACATATTAACATTTTTAAAATTTACATATTGGAAATAGCCTGAAATTTGAATTTCAAAGTTAAATATCCATGGAAACCACGTCATGTGAAGCGAACAAAGAAATTATCCACTATAGCCACAAAGAAATTATCCACAACAACCACATCCTCTTTTAACTTTGAAATTCAAAAATCTTTAAAAATTTTCAATCTACATAATTTTTTTAAGATTCAATATAATATGTTCAATGCTCCAAAACACAGGAATTTCTCATCTGAAAACTCAAGTTTTACAGTGTGATGGTCCTCATCTAAAATTACATGAGGAGTGTTTCTAAATTTGCAGGTCACTTTCTGGGTACACTATATTCTAATTATTTGGTGCCACGTTTGAATTAGAGAAGCTAAAACTTAAAAATTTAAATGTGCTTTACATGTTTATCTAAATTTACCAAACATGTGAAAATGTGATTGGAGATTGTATTAGAAATATTCTCATTTGATGTGCTATATTCTCCTCACAGTAAGCTATTCGTTATTATTCTGAAGTTTTAAAAATACCATGGTAACGAAGTGAACCCAATATGCTTTGGAGAGCTACAACCCAAGAATTTTTTTTAAAGAGGAAGCCTTGCTACCTTTGAGATAAGTGTGGTACAAACTGCATACACACAACAACTCTACTATTAGTCTAATTTCCAATTTAATAGAGTATGAAAAACAAATTTAATATCCCAATCTACTTTAAATAATAAACTATAAATGAAAATCAAACACTTCATGATCACAAATAAAAAATTCTAAATTAAAACTTTAATCCATTTCAAAAAAAATATAAATACTATCCAAAACTAGTTAATTACTCATCTATTATTTAGTAAAAAGTGCTACCAATACTAATAGAATAAACCAAATATCAAATAACATTATTAATGACTTATCACCAAAAAACTATTTTTCTTATCAAGAAATGATCCAACTCACTTTAACCACCAAAACAAACTAAAATAACAAAAATATATGAAAATGATAACAGTAACATACTTTCATATCTCACTCAAAAACAATAATTTTACATTTGAAAAACCTATAATAAAATAACATATAAAATCCTGATTTTAGAAATATATTGAATTACCATATAAAATAAAATTTCTTCACACAATATCGCAGTTTTCATTTGGAATATCTAAACTCTGCTAAGACAAAATCACTTATTCTGTTTCTGTAGAAGCTACACTATAAAAAAAATATATTACAATCAAGGAAACATAATCTCTTGGGTGGAAACACTTTATTTCAGGGAATTTTCATTCATAACTATTTGTTTCTTTTTAATGGAAAGTTAATTCGGGGCATTTGGTTGCAAAAGAGTAAAAGCCAAACAGTAAAAAAAAATATGTTACAATTGTTTCAATGAGGGCACTTAATTTTAGGGAATTCTCACCGAGTACTATTTATTTCTTTTAATAGAAAATTAACTTGGGCATTCGAATTCAAATTCGATATGATACGAAAATAATTCGATTCTATAAAATCTAATACGGAAAAAATTCAATAATATACATGTTTTTTTTTTTTTGCTAAGCATGATTAATCTATTAATAAGGAAAAAAGCTATTTACAGAGAAGGTGCTGGCTGTAAGAGAGGACAGCCAATCTCAGCTTTCCGACGCACTTGTTCTGAGACTGCCCCAACAGAGGGGAAACCAGTCTAAAGGAGTCAAAAATATAAAAAGAAATATTATCCTCAGTTTTCTAAACAGAGCAAACAAGACAGCAAAAACTGGCCTGTCATCCAACTGGATGTGCCTACATGGACAAAAATAGAAGTGGAACCAGATCCTAAAAGAATTGCCACCTGGCATTGGGCAAAATGAGCTCCGTGGCCGGTTCCTCCACTAGCGGGTAGCCCCAGTTTTCACAGTTGTCCATCGGATTTGGCTCACCATCACCTTCCTCCTGCCGCGTGTCCTCCTCGTTCTACGTATTCATCCCCTTGCCTGGCGAGGCCTGTTGAGGCTTTGAATCCTCACTCCTATTCCGCATTGTCTCCTTCCCCTTCCGCCCGTGCTGCCCTTCGTGCTCAGTTTCCATGGCGGTGCTCATATTCTAATGGGCGCCTTGTTGACTGGGCTTCCCCCAAAATGTGGCACTTCCAGAGCAGAGCCCCTGCTTGCTTTGAGCCTCCTCCTCGGTGAATAAGATGGAAATGGTGGTCGTAATGACAGGCTGGTTAAGCATGCTCCGGAAGTGGAGGAGCGTGGTGTGGGGGCAGGGATTTCTTGGCAGGGGGAAAGGAGCAAAGCGAAGACCCGCATGATCCCGCCCAATATTGGGGTAGTGAGGATTGTTAGCTGAGGAGGAGGGAGAGCTCGAGGAGCTTCGCCTCCTGGCCTGCTGATGAGAGCTACCCCCTCTCGAGCCTCCCCTTCTGTTGATAAGCCGCTGCCTCACCATGACGAAGAGTAGAATAGAGTGAGTGCACAAAAGCGAACAGAAAAGAGCTTGAGCTGGCGGAGGGTGCGTCTCAGCAACACAGCGGAGCTCGAACATCTCCCATAACCCTCCTCCTCCTGACCAGCGATGCTTATGGAGCCTCCTGTCAATTCCATGTCTATCCCAGAATTTAACATAATCCACCACGTCTCGGCTTTCCTCCGCCATAACTGCTGCATTCAATGCTGCCGAAGGCCGACTAGCCCCGAAGCATGCGGAGGCGAGGGTCCTTTCCTCTGCATGCCTGTACATACCTACTTCCCATTGTGCAAGGCCATGTGATGGCCCCTTCAACTGTATTGAATCCATTGTATCTCTGGCCATGTGGTGTGGAGCTGGCAGGTGTCGATCGACACTGCTCCACCCCTGTCCCATCCGCTTATGTCCTCGGTGAATCATCTGCGTCCAGGGAGTTTGCTTCCTTTTGGAGCAGAGTGTTGCATTCCTGTTTTTGTTCATGATTCTGGATGATATCAAGGTTCCCTGCTAGGAGAGGGTGCTTGTATTCAACTCCCATATTGGCAAGGAGGTCCGCCACCTTGTTGCTTTCCCTTCTGACATTGTTGAAGATGATAGCCCTGTTGGTGTTGAGGGTGTTTTCTATGGCTTCCAGCCTCACCTCAAGTCTCCAGCTAGTGGAGATCTTATTTGCATGAGCTCCATTGAGCAATTATGTAGCCATGTTGATGAGGAGTTGGGAATCTCCTTCGATCTCCAAAGACTGGAAGTCATGGTTTTGAGCTAAGAGAATTCCTTGCCAGAGACCCTCTAGCTCAGCTGAGTTATTTGTATCCCACCCTATATTGCCAAAGTAGATTAAAAGAGGAGAGCCCTTATAATCCCTGATAATTCCGCCGAATCCTGCTTTCCCTGGGTTCCCTTTAGAAGCTCCGTCAAAGTTAAGTTTGTATCTTTGCTTTGGGGGGGGGCAACCACTGGTGCGTGTAATCGTTTGTTTTTCCTTTAGGATTGCCTTTTGTGCTTCCCTACTGAATTTGGAGGTTCCAGTTGTCCCATATTGTTTTTTCATTAGCATGCGTGGGAAAGTCATCCGGAAGCCGAGTTTGAAGTGCCAAAGTTTCTTTCAGGTTCGTGATTAGCTTGTCCCAAATGATTTCCGATGGTGTGCATTGGTTCTTAAAAATGCGCTTGTTCCTTTCTTTCCATACAGTCCAGGTGAGGAGGCCCGAAATAATTCTCCAGAGGTAATTTAGGACAGCGCTTTTATAGGGACTTTGGTCCTAGAGGCGAATGGAGTTAATAATGTCTTCAGATGGTCGGCAGTTTCTTTGACATCTGAAGCTAGTTTTATCCCATATCTAGTTGGCTAGGGAGCAGGAATCTAGGAGATGTTGTATCGTTTACTCTTTTGAGCGACAATTGGGGCACATGGAGGGCCCTTGTATTTTCCTTTTTCTTAAATTGTCCCAGGTTAAGATTTTCCGATGCCCAGTGAGCCATAAGAAGGTCGAGACTTTGGGCCAAATGCCAGGGGTCCAGATCCTTCCCCAGATGGGATCTTGAGGCGTATCATCTTGCACTTCATTTTGTAGGCTTCTTTCATGGTGAAGGATCCCCGCGGGGTGTAGCCCCATCTTAGTAAGTCCTCACTTTCATTGTTTCTGATTTTTCGTTTTTGGAGCTCTTTTTCCAGGTTTTCTCTTGTCTGGGTGTCGATGTTTCTTATCAGCTCATCTTGGCGCTTCCATTGCCTGTATCCTTGATTGATCTCCTATGACCATTGCTGATGGACCATCTCCTTTTGTTGTTCTTCCCAATCATTGCTAGGCTGGATATTAAGAAAACTGTCAAGCCTGGGAAGTTGATTCCAAGCGTCTGTCTAGAAACGTGCTCTGTTACCACCTATGATTTCCCAAAAACTGTGTTGTTGGATGAGGGAAGAGTGTTGACTAGCCACATTCCACATCAAGGAGCCTTTCTCTATAGGGGTGAATCTGATTAGCTCCACCATCGGTCTGTGGTCAGCATATTTGGCTTGCCAGATGACTCCCCAGGGCTTGTTTGGTGCTGTGAGCCATTGCCACGAGATTCTCGCACCCATGATTTCATTGCTGTGATTCGGATCTCTTAGGCCTAGCCCTCCCTTCTCCTTAGGTTTGCATGTAGTATTCCAATTGACAAGGGCCCATTTACAATTAGTTCCATGAGTTCCCCACAGGAAGTTGCGCTGAATATCTCTGATCCTTTTGAGAGCCCATTTAGGCGCTGCAAGGATTGAAAAGAGATAGAGAGGCATTGCCTGAAGCACTGCTTTGATGAGGACTGCCCTACTGGCTATGTTCAGAGCTCTAAAAGTCCATGAGGAAAGGTGGGATTCCAGCTTCTTAAGGAGTTTACGCCAAGAGGCATTCTTAATGGTCGAATCGATGAGAGGGGCGCCAAGGTAATTGGAGGGAAGGGTGGCTATGGGAAAGCCCAGGATGCAGGCTATGGCTCGTTGAATGATGGGAGGCGTATGGAAGAAAAAGATCTACGATTTGGCTTTGTTGATACTGGTGCTCGAGGCGTCAGCGAAGTCCTTCAGAAGGGCCTTGAAGATGGAAGCTTCTTGAGCTGATGGGTATCCAAAAAGCATATTGTCATCCACGAATTGCTGATGGGTGGTGGCAGGGGTATTATGAATGGAGATTCCTTTCAAAAGCTGAGAATGAAGGGCATGCTTGATGAGTCTCCCCAACCCTTCTGCCATCAAAACGAAAAGGAAGAGAGATAGAGGGTCCCCTTGCCTGATTCCTCTAGAGGGGCTGAGAGGTCGAGAGGGGATGCCATTGATGAGGATGGAGAAGAAAGTGGAGGAGATTAAACTGTGAACCCACCGCACCCACATAGGTGAGAAACCAAAGGCATTTAACATTTTTTGGATATAAGTCCAGCTTAATAAAGCCTTGGATAGGTCAATCTTTAGAATCATACCTGCCTGATTGGAAATCTTAAGGGAGTGTATGATTTCACGAGTGAGGATGATGCCGTCCATTATTTGTCTTCCCTCAACATACCCATATTGTTTCGGCGATATGAGTAGGGGTAGCAGTGGCTTCAACCTATTTGCAATTACTTTAGAGATGACTTTGTAGATGACGTTACAAAGTGCAATTGGGCGAAATTTATCTGGAGTGGTAGCGCCCTCTTCTTTGGGGATGAGAGTGATGAAGTTTGAGTTGAGCACCGGTAGCAGCCAATGAAGAGATCGAGATTCCTCAACTACTTGCCATATCTCTTCTCTAATGAGCTCCCAGAATGAGTGGAAGAAGGTGGTGGAGAAGCCGTCCAGCCCCGGTGCTTTTCCCTCCTTGAGCTGTTTCATGGCAAAGTCAACCTCCTCTGGCAAATCAGGTCGGAGAAGGAGTTGGTTGTGGTCCTCTGTTATGACTTTTGGCACATGTTGTGTGATCTTTTCTATAGCTCTTCTTCTCTCAGTTTGAGGTTCTTGTAGAACATCCTGAAAGTAGTTGATTAATTCCTATTCAATCTCGGTGTGGTCCTCCACTCTTTCCCCTCCTTGCTTTTGGATAAAGGAGATAGTATTGTTCATTCTCCTTTGTATTGTAGTTCTGTGGAAGAATTTGGTATTTCTCTCACCTTCTTTCAGCCATCTGATTCTGGATTTTTGCTTCCATAAGATCTCTTCCTGCTTGTTTCTCTCCTCCAATTGATTTTTTATGTACTTCTCCCTTTCCATGGTTCCTTCCCTGTACCCCTTTGTAATTATCTACTGCTGGAGCTCCCTCATTTCCATGTTGAGATTTTGTTGAGCATAAAAGATATTGGCAAAAGTTTCCTTATTCGAGATTTTTATTTGGACTTTCAGATGTTTGAGTTTCTGTTGGAAGTGGAACATTCTTGACCCTGCCGGGGCCGTGAAGTTGTTCCAAGAGTGATTGATGAAGTCTTTGAAAGCGGGATGGGATAACCAGCATGACTCAAATCTGAATGGACGTCTGGTACAGTTACCTGGTCACTGCCATTGGAGCGCTATGGGCCAGTGATCAGAGCCAGAATGTGGGAGGATGAGTGCTGAGAGATCACCTCCTAGATGAATGGCGTTGTCTGAGATGAGGAACCTGTTGAGCTTCGATGCTATTTGATGCCTCCCAGTCCTGCGATCGCTCCAGGTGTGAGTGCCATTGGGAGTTTGCATGTCGATGAGCGTGTTGTTGTGGATAAAATCTTTGAAATGATACGTTTCCTGATCCAAATTGGCCCGACCTCCTCTCTTTTCCTCTAATTTGGTGATCATATTGAAATATCCGCCTATGAGCCAGAGAGAATGCTCTCTGTTGGAGTTGAGATTTGCTATGGTGTCTAAAAGAGCAATTTTATTGGGAGCATCCTGCAGGAAGTAGACATTGGTCAGATGACCATGAATGTTGGTCCCAATTATATGAAATGTTCCCTGGATGAGGTTGTAGGAAGCATGGAGATTTGACAACGATATTTTTTGTGTATTCCATGCAATCGCTAAACCTCCAGAAGATCCTGATGCATCCACTGCCACTGTATTGCATCTTGGCCAAGCTTTTGAGAGGATTCTTCCCAGGGTATTACTATTGCATTTTGTTTCCTGCAAGAAAAAGATCTGGGGTTGTTCCTACCTTATCATACTTTTGATCATTCTAAGTTTCCCAGGGCTATTGAGCCCTCTTACATTCCATGAGATGAGCTTCATTGGTCACTATGTGGTGTGGGCCTATAGTACTTTGTCAATTTAGCATATCGGCCTGAGTCGACGAAGATTTTACCTACTTCTATAGTTCGCTGGAGATCTATTTTTCTCCCTCTCTTTTTGGAGTCCTTTGGTAGGAGATTTCCATCCCATTGACTGCCTAGTTGTATGCCTAATTGTTGTTGCTGATATGCCCTGGATAGAATTGTTTTTAGAGTACTGTGCTGGTCCTCTTGAATTTTGTCATACTCCTTTTTTCGACATGCTTGCTCCAATCCAAAGATATCTAGCCTTTTAGATCTATTCTCTCTAGTTCTTCCTCCATATGCTGCACTTGACTATTGTCCTCTAAGATAAGCGCTAGCTGCCAGGCCTGATTTTGCAGATCATCCATCTCCATGGGTTTGGAGGTTGCCTCGGGGTATTCCGGGTTTGCTATGGGGGTTCCGCCTGATTTAGAAGTGATTCCCTCCACTTCCATATCCTTTGCATTCCCATCTGGTCCTTTTTGGCTCTCTTTGGGGGTTGCAACCTCATCCCTGGGGAGACGAGATGTAGGAGAGAACTTCGGAGGGGGATTAATCAGATTGGAGGCATTGGGCATGGAGCTATACTGCATGCTGTAGGAATGCTCTACTCTGGTTTGAGCGAGAATTTCAAAGCTATTACTTGTGGAAGGGATATAAGCCATCTCTTGCTAGGGTTTTTTCCCGGATGAGGGCTTTTTATGCACTCGCTTACGGCTAGGGACTCTGGTGAAGCCCTCTTGGGCATGCATATTGGAGGGGTTGGGGTCAGAGGCTTTGGTATTCAGCGGGCAGTCCCTGAATAGATGCCTATGAGCATGACATTTGCGACAGCGAAAAGGTACATGTTCATAATCTAAGGGTTGAATCCATTCATAATCACCATGAGAGAGACTTACCGAATCTGGAAGGGTGTTATCCAGGCGCATGAAGACGCAGATGCAAGCGTAGGATGTATATTTTTGAAGCTTCATTTCTTCAGCTGCTTTGATGTATTCCCCCAGTCCATTTCCAATTTTTTTAGCAGCCCTTCATTCCAGTATCCCTCTGGCAGTGAGTACATTCCGATCCACACTAGAGCCCAGGAGAGATCTTCCTTGTCTGGGTTAAATCTTGCTACCCAATCCCTTAGATACAATCCTGCCGAGTTAAAAAAGTATGGCCCTTCATCCATGATTCTGAACTTATCTTCTAGGCACAAGAATATCACAGTAAAGAATCCCTTCGGCCCCAGCTGCAGTGTTATGTGGCCTTTGGGTTTCCATTTGGCAGCGATCCATCCATACAAAGATTTTTCTGTTGGCCAGAAGCCTATAAATTTTCCTATGAGCGCATGATCTTTCATGTATTGGATTCTTTCATTAGTCTCTTGACCGGGAAGTTCTATCTTGGGTCTTTCTGCTGCTATTGGCTTGCATGTGCTTGAGGTAACCGTGATCTTTTCCCCTGTCTTTTCTTTCCCTCGCGGTGTTTCACTGCATTTGTCTGCCTGACTGTCAGGTGCATTGGGCGTGTGCTGCTGTGTCTCCTCATTGTTTTCCCCGTCTGCATGGATCGAGCCAAAAAGTATTGGCCCAGTTCTTCCCGGCTACGATATATTGGTCATGGGGGAGGGCTTGGTGCCCCCCCCCCCCCTTACCCGGGTTCCATACGTTTCGTTGATATGCCTGCTTCTCTCTGGCAGGGTCAGGATATCAGGCTCTCTGTGGTGGCTCAGTCAGTTGTTTGCGCTGTATCAGAAGATCGCCAACGTAAACCCTAGTTGCAGAGCCGTCCTAACATAAATCCCTCATAAAGTTTCAATTCGATAATATACATGTTACAAATACTTAAATTTATTAATTTTTTTTAATAAAAGTTATCTATTTGAAACTGAATTTATTATTTTATATTTTTTTTATATAAAAGTTACATTTTTTTTATTATTTTTATATAGGAATCACTGATTTACAACCAATTTTCTATTTTATAATTTTTACTATCTATTTGAAACTAAAATTTACCATTTTATAATATTATCCAATATAGAAGTTACAATTTTTTATTATTTTTATATAGAAATTACTATTTTGCAACCAATTTGCTATTTTATAGCTTTTGTTAATTGAAAAGTTATTACTCTATATTTCTTGATATTGGGATTTATTATTTTTTAATTTTTTAATATAAAAATAACTATTTTTTATTATTTTTTGGAATTTGCAGACTGTAATTTTTTAATATAGTATTTCTTTTCTTTAATTAGTTTTTCCCTATCACAGACTCCCTAAAAATACCATATTAGTTTTCCTGCGTGATTGGATTTCAAACTCAAGCCTCCCGTTACCTGCCTTACACACCAGCACTCAAGCCTCCAGTTACCTGCCTTACACACCACCATTGGAATTGCTCAGCTCTTCATCACTTCCAACCGCTAACAGAATGTGGCGTGGAACAATCTTCATCTTTTGTTATCTCTTGCAGCCTTTCCAGTGAACGAGCCCCTGGGCGGCGAGATATTTTGGCAATATGCCCCATGGAGAATTGAAGAGCTCTGGGAACAGGTTTCTTACCATCAGCTGATTTGCCTCCTCCTACCATTGCTCAAGCGATGGAAAAATACTTCAGGCACTGTACCGAATTTTTAATCGTATCGAACCGAATCAGCGAATTTGCTAATTTTTTTTGCCAATACGCCCGAATTTGGTAACTATGAAAAAAACACAGTAAAAGAATATTGTTATATATGGGCATAAAAATTTAAATACCGTTTAAAGATGTCTATGTTTGATGCAAAAACATGGTAATTTTGTAGAGGAAAGCGTAGCCATAAAGGAGTTTCTACCAGTGTCTTTCGAATGAATTTTGAATTTAAAATTGGTGAATTAGCTCACCACTTTCGGCCACTTTGTTTTCACCGACTCTGATATTATGACCCTGTTTTCACTGAGCCTGATATTACAACATCCATTGCAGGGTTATTCACGGCGTATTATGTAAAACTGATTACGACTTTCTCCAAGAATGAGAAATTTGGAGGGGAAAGTGGATATTTTGAATTTGTTTAAGATGGCGGGCATGGTGGAAGAGAAGGGACGGACCATCAAGGCGAGAATTAATTTAAATAATTAATTCTGTCATCTGCAAGAATAGAATTCAGAGGTTTATAATTGATGACAAGCCTTGGGATACCCCTGATCTGCTCTGCCCTTTTGTTTGCATAAAATCCATAACAATTCCATGGGCTATTTTATTCTCTTATTAGTCTCTTATCAAGCAGTTGCTGGATCTCTTTCTGGCAGAGATCCCTATATTCTTTGCTCATAGGGATTGCTCTACTCTTGCAGGGTTTTCCTGCAATTCCTTCTTTATATGGTAGCCTGATAGTATGTTGTTTTCGATGCCAAAATGCATTCGGCTCTTCTACACAACATTTTTCTTCTAGCTATTGCTTCAAATCTTGAATTATGCTTTTTACTTGAGGCAGCTTTCGCTGTTCTTCAATCCTTAGTTTACTCTTGAGATCTTTGAGGTCTGTTAGTAAGGATTCCAAGTCTAGTGTTGTTGTCAAAACTGATCCCCGAAATCAAAAAGTTGAACATCATTTGATCCGATGGCAAGACTTGCAATTTCCTGCACATTGGGCGGTAGATAACCTCAAGCCAATAGTACCCAGAAATATTACTTCTGCAAATATTATTGAAACTCCTTCTGGTGCTATTATTTCTTTTCCAAGAATATCTACCATTGACCGCCAAGGAATTGATATTGCTTGCAAATCCTCAAAGTATTACAGAGACCCTTCTGTTGTAGATACTGCTTGTTCCTCTTCGTCTTGCTGTAGACACAGTCAATTATATGAGTTAGCCCAGCTTGTAAATTACTCTTCTCTAGAAGTAAAATGTCCAGATTGTCAAGATGTTATAAATCTGCTTACCTTAGCTGAAAAAAATGTACATTCATTTCATAATCCCAGAACTGGTGTTGCTCCTCCTTCTACTTCTGTAAACCCGTGTCCGAATCCCAAGTGTTTTTACATCCCATTTCCTCATGAGCCAGAACCTGATTCAGACCATGTACTCATGATGCAAACAGTAGAAGAAGAAGATCCCAGTTTAACTGAAATGATCTGTCTGATGAGACCAGCAAAGCCAAGATATGGCCTAGGAATGCTTCAGCAGTCACAATTGATTCCAAAATGTAGGTTTAAACAAATTCCTGCTGCTTGTAAAAAGCCTGCAGTTATGGAAATGCACAAGTTCTTATCTCTTATGGATGGATGCCTGAAATCACAAATCAGTGCTAAATGGATGAAGGCTATGATTAATTGGGATTTGTATACAAATCCACAAGCAGAAGAATTTGACCAAACATGCACACCTGACCAGAAAAGGCAATATGCAAATGACTGGAAACATTACATGGAGGTGAACAATACATGGATTTCTTTCTATTCTTGGAAAGTTAAAATTGCTCCCATAAATGTTTTTACCGGTGCTTCCTCCAGTCTTACAGTCAATAAACATGGATGGACTACATTAGACGGGACACAAATTGAGACTCCTACCACATTTCCTCCATACAAAGGGATTGTTTTAGGAGAAAATACCAATGCAGCTAAGGCCATCCCATTGGTCCAAAAAGATGATAATGCCCTAGGAATTGATGGAAGAATCCAAAAGGCTAGTGAACAATTAAATTCGACCAATACAGCTCTCAAGGGTTTGGAGATGAATGTAACAAAGACAGATGATGTAAAGAAGCAGATAGATATTGTACAGATTTCATTAAATAGTGTGAATAGCTGTTTAAACAATATGCAATTTGATTCCAGTATTTCTCGTACTTATGCCAGAGATTCACTGAACAAAATAGAAGAGGTAGGAGAAAAATTAGTTGGTCACATTGACACAACTAAAACTTTTCTTACTGGATTAGTAGGAAAAATTGAAAAAGTTCAGTTGACAAAAGAAGAAAAGCCAGTTCCAAATTCCTTTTTGGTAAAAAGGAATATAAAGATTGAAAATCAAATCAGAAATATTCATAAGTTCCTGCTTTATTCCCCAAAGAAACTGTCTCTTCATCAGATGCTGATAAATCGGAACATATTAGCATTGCTTCTCTATTTCAAGAAGTAGAGGCTGAAGCAGAAGCCAGAGAAACAGAAAAGAAACCTCAAGAGACACAAATATTTCCCATCTATGAGCCCCTAGAACATAGATTTTCTAGGTATGCTGCTCCTGATCTTGAAGGAAAAGGAAAATTTCCTGAAGCACACACCTTCTTCCCTGACTCTCATAGGGAATGGAATATAGATAATATGAGCATTGGTCAGATTCGGCAAATGATAGACATAATGTACACAGAATATAAGCTCATGTGTCTCAGAGGAAAATCTGAAATAGATGCTTGCAAGACAGTTGTTCAATGTTTTACAGGTACACTTCTAAGATGGTGGGAGACTGATATTAATATTTGCACCTGAGTCTAATAATGCGGTCATTTGAAAAAAATTTCCTTGAATACAGATATTTACCTTAACATGATGCTACTGATAGGTGATAGTAAATAATCTCATATCCTTAAATCCAAAATTTGGATCTTGCATACCTTTAGCAATTTGGACTTCTTGCGCATGTGCAGCTGGGTTCCAAGAATCATCCTCATCTTCTTCTTCTTCTTCATATTTTTGGCTAGTCGCAATTTGTTTGCCTTTCTGCAGTTCTGCAATCTGAGCTTTGATTGTAGAGATCTCAGATTTGATGTGGTGGATTTCTCCACTTACTTCACCAAGAGTAAGTGACCTTACTCTCCCTGGTTTTTGGTGATGCATTTGAAAAGATTTCGTATTGCGCTCATAGGATGCATCAACAAACAACGGTTTCTTCCCTGATTCCTTAGAAGCTTTGGTTTTCAATTGGTCTGTGAAAGCTTCTATCAGTCTGTTCTTCATATCGCCATCCTCCATCGCTCTGATTTGAGACAGAATTTTTAATTCTGCTTCTTCATCAGTGGATGTCATTAGCACCTTTTCTTTAGGAGGCTTTTGTTTTCCTTCTTCACTTGAGCTGCTAAAATCATCAGAATCATCTTCATACATGGCATGGCAAGCACATTCATCAGAATCAGAACATGAGCATTTTGATGAACCTGATTCGGAGTATTGGCCCATGTTTGCTTGAAATTCTTCTTCTGTAGAGCTAAAAGAATCAAGAGATGTTTCTTCAAGCTGGTGCTGTTGTGTTGTATCTCTGATTGTGAAATTGGGGCACCTTTCAGTGACATGAGTCGCAGATCCACATTTAAGGCAAGCAATAGGGCCTCTATGCTCTTTTTTGACTTGTTTGGCTTTTTGAGCATAGATAGCAGTCTTCTTCCCTCTGTTAAGCATTGATTCCTCCCCTTACGGGCACCTTGAGGCAGTATGCCCATTCTGCCCACATAACCAGTGAGTGATTTTGTTCCATTTTTCTTGCTTAGCTGAATGCAGATGGATGTCAGAGGGGTTGTAATAATGAGTATTTGGCACATACCTGTAATATCCCTTATGTCTATGCTTCTGACTTCTATTTCTTGTGGGATATTTTCTTCTTCTGTCCTTTGGATAATTTTTCTTGTTTTTGAAGAAGATCTCCCTGAATTCTCTTTTAGCTCTTTTCTTAGTCTTCCTTTTCTTGATCAAAGGATCATCTATTGCAAGTCCATATCTGATGCAGATGGAATTTCTATCTAGTAACCTGGATAATTTCTCTAAAGATTTATTCACCTTTGAGCTCGTACAAAGACTCACCAGTGTCTTTGTAATATCTGAGTAAATTTCACCCCATGTGTAGGATTCAAATGGCAACTGAAAAATTTCCCGCAATTTGATATAATCAATGAATTTTGAAGGTAGAGCAGCAAGATATACATGTTTCCACAACAAGTTCTTTGAGTCCTTTACCTCATAAATTCTTTGCATCGATCCTTTGGCGAACTTCCTGCGAACTTCGAACGAAGACTCCACAGAACGATTACACGGCAGACTTTTATAAATGCACAGAGATACTCATATGGTGGAAATATGGTGTACTCATATTATTTCAGATCCTTAAAACATTTACAAAGAGAGGAAACTCTTTACAGAGATAGACTGTCATCGCATTTACTGGACTATATACCGATCATAATGATCAAGTAATACCAGAGGCTTCCTGGCGATGGACAGACTCTGCCTCAGAAGTTTTCAGGAGAAAATATACAGACTCAAAGACTCTAATGGTTCAACCACTTTAGGTTCTCACCAGTACCGAGCATACTGATGCGCAGGCTTCCAAACCACCTATGGAGTTGAGTAATTTCGTGATGCAAGCAGATCAGACGCACAGGTACGCAGATGCAGAGCAGGAAAATACTCGACTCAAAACACTCAAGACTCTAAACTCTCTAAACTCTGATGCCCCAAGAATGAGCCTTACCCTTCTTTATATAGGAGAGAAGGGGGGACAAACATTGTCCTTGGTTCGATTTTAGAAAAGACTTAAAGCAAAGGAATCATTTCTTTTCAGTTTTATTGGAGCGACGTCCGCACAAAATTCGGATCCAAAATATGGATCGAATAATTGCTTTCGGGTAACGCAACCGATATAGCCTGTAAAGTAGATCCTTTGTACTAAAAGTTATTCAGACATGACTAAAACATAGTGGATGCTTTTGTACTAAAGCCCACGAGAAAAGATTATATTACACTGTGGAGATTTTTAAACAGAAAAATCCACGGAAAAACTGGCCACAATTCAGCGCCCGTGACTGGTACATATTAAAATATTGTGAGTCCTGGGAATCTATCTAGTTTGTGTGGCATGATATCCCAGGCTTTGGTGTAGATTCTCCGGACGATGATGGGCCTTCCTAGAACAGTTTGATGCTGTACTTTGGTGAGGACCAGCCACTCCATGTGCTCTCGCATATATTCTTCAAGGGAGTTATTGTAAGGAGCATCTTTGTATGTTGTCCACTCATTGTCGGTCATCTGCTTGACAGTGTGATATACTGGATGATTGCATGCCGTATTGCAATCCATGATACAGGGCTTGCCCATATTCCTGCGATATTTCTCATGTTCTACTGGGTCCATAGCAGTTTTATTGACCCTGTAATCCTTCCACCATTCTCTGAGCCATTGATTTTGTTGATATCCTTGATAATGCTCGACTGTGCTGAATTTGAGCCTGGTATAGTGGGTTTCTGTTTGGTCATCAACATTAAGAAATTGCCACCATAATCTTTTATAATCTGCAAAATCAAAGACAGTGTCAGGAAACATAATCATGGGATCATTTCTGGGCCATCTTGCTGCCATGTGTGTCTTTCGATGACCAGGTTCATTCCATAAGTCACGGGTACGATATATGCAGACATGTTTCTCATAGATTCCTGTATCCTTTCCCCCATACTGCCAAATAGTAGCAATGTCGTGAAAGTTCTGCTCCAATGCTTTCCTTGCTAACTCATCATTCCTTCTGGCTTTGTCATAAATCATTTCATGTATCCACGTCCTTCCTTTGGGGTAGACTTTTCTTTCTGGCACATATAATTGAAGATCCATATGGGCCTGTAGATTAGCATCCAAAACTTTTGTATTTCTGAGTTGCCATGTGGGTTTCCAGTCCCTTTTATATCTTTCCCATTCTAATTCATGTGGTATGATCCTCATTGTCTCCCTCTTGTGTTCCTGTTCCCATTCAGTCACAATAACCAGAACTTGTGTCTCTTTCTGCTCAATACATTCTCTGCTTAAAAAATCAGGGAGGTTGTTATCTTTTCTTTTAATATGTTCAACAGAGAAATCAAAATTGGCAAACAGGGCCTGCCACCTTGCAAATTTCGCTTCTCCAGCCTTCTTAATATTTTTTGTCAATACCTTTTGCATGGCTGATGCATCAGTCCTGAGGAGAAAAGGTTTATTTATCAGATAAACCTCAAACTTGCTTATACAATTCCATGCAGCCTTGACTTCTCTTTCAATAACAGAGTAGTTTTGTTCTGCAGAGTTCCAGACTCAAGAGGCAAATTGAACTACCTGCTCTTCTTTACCAATTCTTTGCTTTAAAACCCCTCCCATCCAACATTACTTGCATCAGATTCAACAATCTTAAAGGCTTGATGATCTGCAATATATAAAATGACACTTACCCAGTTAATAAGTTTTAAAACATTTCAGTCAAGACATCCGAAGGGTTTATAAACGGAGATGTTAACGGAGATGGAGGGACCCAGTGAGCCACGTAGACAGGTCTCAGCAACCTGCAATCGAGGTAATCTCGGCGGTAATGGCCCGAGTAATTTAGTAACGTGACCTGGTATTGCGTCGCACGATCTACTCACGAACCATCCGGACATCAACCCGGAAAGACTGACGCTTATAATTATAATAATAATCTTCATATATTTCAAGGTGGGAAAACGTACGAAACGACGATAATAATAATAATACGGAATCAGTGGCACCAACTATTATAATGTTTAATGTTAATGAGATCTTTATGAAAAAGAACATATGGTAACAGTACCAGCAATTACCACAAATATTTCCCATAGTGAATATTATAATATCAATTATGAGCGTCGTACACAATGATTCAAGTTTGAAACGTTCACACCCAAAATATTCGAAGAGTACACACATGTGACGGCATAGTAACAATGAGATTCTATGAGATTCTATGATTTGATTGTTAATCAAAGATAGAAATATAAAACATTACAGTAATAAAAATAATTAATTATAAATTTAATGTTCAGATATTACTATCACTTTCCAATATCAAAATTTATTTTATAGTTTTAGAAAAAGTAATATAGTTCCCAGGAAAAGGAAATTGAAATTCTAAGTAATATAGAATATGTTTTTAAAATAATTTTAAATCTATTTTTTTTTTAATTTTTAATTGTAGGTGTCAAATTTGTTATTTCAATAAATGTATGTTATATCTTAATAAATTAAATAAAAAAATTGAAAAAAAAAAAATTTCAAAATCTCACACTTAAATACTACTCCATTTTTAACTATAAACCTATATTTGAAAAGTTTCAATATTTTGTGGAAATTTGAAAAGTTTCAAGATTTTGTGGAAATTCGAGAATATTAAAGAGGCATAATTATTGAGACAAAAATAAGATATGATTATAAAAATATTCGGTAAATGTCTCTTCGCTTCGACAAAATCGACTCACTAACATGCTGGGTGGGATGTGGACTTGGATACCATCTCCCTCGTCCGAGACGGAATAAAGAACAGCATAATTGAATTTTTACTCTAAACCGAGAAGGATATCCGCCTACTTTATTAAATAAGTCGAATATATAAATATGAATAATAAAAAATTAATTTTAGGGTTGAGATTTGGTTTATTAACTAAAAAATTGGGAGAATTTTTTAGAAGAGTTTTGGCAAAAATTATATTATAATTTATTTGTTGACAAAATGAATTATGATGTGATTTTCTCCTAAAACTCTTCTCAAAAAACTTGATATGGATCACATAAGCCTACAAAACTTGATATGGATCACATATTAAGCTTAAATTCAACAACGAGAGATTTTGTTTACTGACTATGAAAATAAGGGAGATGGATTTAAAATTATAATCTATTAGAAAAAAAAAAGTGTTTATAATCTTTATAAACTGAAAGTAGAAAGATTATATTGGGTTGGAAATATTGTAAATTAATTGACTTTTGAATATAGAATAAAAAAAGAAATTATTTAACAATTTTTTATATATAAAGTTTGTAGATGTAATATTTAGTAGAAATTGTTCAAAATAATTTTATAGTCTATATTGTTAAAATTGAAGGATACATTTTATTATAGAAATGCAAATGCAAAGTGTGTGCATATTGCTCAAAATAATTTTATAGTATATAATCTCAAAATTGAAAGATATACTTTTTTCCCTGGTCCTTGTCACAAGAGAAAATATTTCTTATATTGAGAACATAAAGCAAATATCTAATGCATATGAAGAGGTTCAATAATATGGAAAATAAGAGGCTTTATAAAATTACTTCTAACTAAAACCAAAACTAACTTCGACCTAAGTGAAGATCGTGTAAGGATGTTAGCTTAAACCATTGGATAATAAAGGAAGATATAATGATATAAAAATATCATTACATCAAAATTTATGAAGAAATTGTGGTGCTTTAGAGGGTCAGAAGTGAAACAAATTAAGATATTATAAAGTTGTGGTCAACCCTAATTTCTAAGGTCAAAAGAATGCCTATGTTTCAATAAGGCTAAAGAAGGAAAAATCATTGCTAAAGAATTAATTCTCATGAGGTTCATAATGAAATTGGGAACTAATTCTCTTGAGATTCATAATAAAATTGGGAGTGGAAAACATTTTCTGTTAAAATGTCTCACATATACTAAAATTAGATTTTAATTTTGAATGATTCATCGCTAGAACAACTTTCCTAACCTTTTAACTCAATAAAATTATGTGGATCTTGTAAAATTTGTCTTAATACTTTTTAAATAAAAATTAAAATGTGTAAAATATTTTAATAATTTTTTATTTTACTTTTTAAATTTAATAACTAATTTAATTTTAATAAATATTAATAACTATCATTAATATATTTTTATTTTATTTATTCCCTATTTTTTTTTAAATATATTATATTTATATTGAAAAAAATTATAATTTAAAGATAATATAATAATAAATGAAAAATACCAAAGTCGTCCGTAAAACTTGTTTTAATAAATCTGTTTATCTTAAAATTATGGATTTTGAAAATATATTGTTATAGATTTAGCGAATATATTGTTTAATAAATAGATTAAAAAAAAAAATCAACTCTTGCATGCAAACCTTAAGTCGTGAAAGTATGTACAGCAGGAGTATATGCACATCGTTCCGTTGGGCTCCCCTCATCTACAATAAACTTCTCAGAGCATTAAGCCTCCAGACCCTTTACTCACGAAGAGACAAAGTGGGAAGATGTTCTAATATAGATATAAGTAGAAAGGGGAGAGCAGTCGAGAGTTGGGACTGTTATTAAAACATTTTAATAGACATAGAAGTAGAAAGTGAAGGGGAATAGAACTGTAGAATGGTACTTTAAATTTTTTAATACTTTTATTTTATTTAAGAAGAAATAAAGATGGGAGAAAAGGTGAGAGGAGTGTATAATGGTTTGTGATTGTTGAAGGTGTAATGTAATTATAAAGTCTAAAGAGATAATGGAACTGGATAAGAAATAAATTGGGAAAATGTTTAAATAGGGATGGCAGTAAAAGGTGAGAGGAATATTTAATGATTTGTAATTATCGAAGATGCAAAACAATTTAAAAGACTTTATAAAGTTATTAAAAAGATTAATAAAAAATGTGGTATTTTATGGTGTTTTGTTTTTACATATTTTTTCTTTCGAATATACGTAAGAAGTGTTTTTTTGTTATTTTTGTTTTAAGTATTTGGTTGATAATATAATAAAAAATTAATTTATTTAATCGTTTGTGAATTGCATATTAATTTCTAATTATTAGTTTTTTATTTGAAGTTATATTTATTTGAAGAAATGGTATAGTCTTGCAGGGGATTGGACCATGAGACGTATGAGTACTAAACTTCCCCACTTTAGTATTGGACCACATCCTCAAGGCTATATATATATATATATAAGGTGATTTTATACTCAATATTGAAGAGGTGTTGTGTAAATGAGTGTAAAGATTACAATGTTGGCTAAATTAATAATAAAAAGTCGAAGTAATGAAAATAGTAAAACTCAATTTATCATATTGTAATTTTATTTTTATTAATAAAATTACCCATATTTAGATAAGGGAAATAATAATATAGATATGACATTAAAATAATAACATATAAATAGTAGCTATAAAATCCATTTACCATATAAATGAAAACAAGAACTGCAATACTACAAACTTGTTTTGGAAGAAGCTAGCAAATTGAGATGTGAAGTGGATAAATTAATTCATTATTGAGATCCAAAGACTTGTATAAATTTTGGTTGGTAGTAACCACTAGTAAGCGTATACAAGTGCCAAGGAAAACATAGCTAGTGGTAAGAAATAACTTATATGTTATTTACGTGAGCTATTTTTAAGGATTTTATTTTTTGATTAAAAAATAAATATACAAATATCTAAAAATGATACATGACTATTGGGATCATATCCATAAATTATGGCATAAAATATGTGATGCATTTAGTTAATATTCAAAAATAAATATTTATTTTTCACACTTAAATATTAGAAGTTGCATTGGTCAACCCTAAACTAATAATATAATTTTGTAACTATATATAAATTTAATTAAGAAACACATAAAAACTTATACTTAAAATAAACTTACAATATGACAAGATTAACCATAAATATTCATCTCAAATTTAACATGGTATTATTTACTTTTAAATAAGTTTATATCATAACTTATTAATACCATATGTCTAAAAATCATTAATTGTATTTTACAATCAAAATATTTATAAATATTTTATTTTAACATTTTCCAAAATTATGTTTTTAAATCTAAATCTTCTACCTCTTTATTGCTAAAAATATTTAATAAATATTCTATAAAATCAAAATCAAAATTTTAATAAAAAAAAAATATTTCGTAAAAATTAAATCAAAATTTTGATAAAAATAAAAATAATAACGAATATAAAATTTATATAATACCAATTTTATCCATCTTATCGCCAAAATAGCTCAAATCTCTTTTCAGTTCAAAAGTATTTTGAACCTCGGATATTCAATAACTAAAATAAATCTATCAGTCGCAATCGTTGTAAAAGGTGGCATTGAACGTCATGCAAGCCTTTACATTTAAATGTCATCGATGTAACGTCATGCAGAGCAACTGACATCGAACGTCTTGAAAGACTTTACTAGAGGTTGAATAAAAGGATTTTCTTCAGCTTACATCAAACGACGTGATTATTAGTGGAACCCGGGAGACACGACCACTGGGCTCTCACATGGTTGTTCATAGCCGTACCTGCACGCCGCTGAATGAATATATTCAATCCTGTTTAAATCCTTCAGCCTCCCTTGCGCTCCTGGATTCAGCAGCGTCTTGGAAACGGATAGCTAATTTTGAAAATGAATTAGTTCTTGCTATTTACAATATTCCGTCCTTTCGTTTTACTTTCTCTCCATTCTTCGTTTCCATTGGCGAACAATTGTTTTTTTCTCAGTAAAGTAGGAAACAGTAATCGCCCTTTCGGACTAATAAATCAAATGAATATATCCAATCCTGTCTGAGAAATATTAGTAAATCCTCATTCCTCACCGTTGTTAGCCTCCAGTGTGCGTGTGGATTCGGCAGCTTTTTGGGGAGGTATAATTAACTTCTAAAATAAATTAGGTTTTTGCTATTTACAGTTGGCCGTCCTTTTGTTTTACTTCTTCCATTCTTCGTTTCCAATGGCCGATAATTGTTTTTGTTTCAGTAAAGTAGCAAACTGTAATGGCTTCTTGCTCTCTTTTAACATAAACAAAGGACCCCATACTCAGATGGAGCTAAACCCTAAATGTATTTAATTTGAATTGTATCTTCACAGGCCATGGAAGATCTGAAGCAACTCTTATCCCGGTCGTTTCTGGCGCTGGAACAAGCTGAAGCCAGGCTGCTTCACCTCCAAGAGCTCTTGAGAGTCACTCGCAGAGAACGAGACGAAGCGCGAGAACAGCTGTTGAAACTCGGGGAAGAATACTGCAATATGCTAACGAATAGGCAGCAACAAGTCGGCATGTCTATAGATCAATTGGGGTGGCCCATGCCCGGTGGAGACCTTAATGTGGACGATTATTCGGGTATACATTGTGATTCCTCTTCTCATTCCCCTCCGGACCAATTCAGCTGGAATTCGACTCCCACCGACCAGTTCGATCTGGAACCAGGCGTTAGTCTGAATCGAACTCCGACTACACATTCAAATTTTGAGTGTTCGAATCTCCTGGAGTTAAAAAATCAACCGTTTTATCACCAAAACGAGCGGCCGCTAGGTTTAGTCGAACTGCAACAATCCGAGCATCCGCAGCAGGTCGAATCCCATTCCCTCGGCCCTCCTACTTCCGTTCTCGGCTGCATTCGGACAGCCATGCCAGCCCATCTGCCAGAGCTCCCTAAGGACGAGTTTGACGTCAGGCAGGGAACTTTGCCCGAGAGAGGTAATCTGTTAGAGGCCGTTATGCAGGCCGGGCCGCTGTTAGAGACCCTCCTCTTGACAGGCCCGCTGCCTCAGTGGAAACACCCACCCCCTGCCATGGATTTTGTGGAGATCCCCAGAATATCTTTGTGCTCATCTCCCGATTCACCCCAACCCATTGGTCCCGTGGTACATCATGTGCCCTCTCCTCTAGGCCTTGCTAATCCTCTCCAGGTGGATTCTACTGTTCCCCCTTCTCATGACTGTCTCCGCACACGTAGCAGAATTAACAAATCCCCCAATGATGCGCTTATGACTTGTCCGCAATACGGGACAGCATCCGCATCAAGCTCCTCTAAATTCATGGTCGCCCCAGTCCTTAATTCACTGGACTCTGCCGTCATAAGAGGCCGTATTTTAAAATTGCGCAGATGCATTAAACAATTATAACTGTCTGTTTCAAAAGACAGCAGCGAGTCCTGCAGGCTAATGTTTGTAATAACGACCGTCGAATCAAAACAATATTTGTCTTCTAAATGGTTATGGTATTCCGAAAACTCCTTACTTCAGTCACTATTTCCTTAATCCAAACATTTGCATTTCATGAAGCTAAGCCATTATTTCGTGGATCTAATCTATGCCATCTGATTAAATTTGCATGGGTAATGTATGCAGTGATCTTCGTTTGAAAAAATATGCAGTTCTATTGCAATATTGGTTATGTTTTATATGTTGTAAACTCAGTTGGTCAGTGCAGGGCAGTATGTGAAGTCTTTGTTACCACTGACTAATCATTAAAATTATGTAACTATATTTAATTTCTTAAAAGTTATGAATTTGTTGAAATTTTTTTGTGTTGTTACCTTTTCAAAGTTGTGTTGTTTTTTCATTTATAAAGTGTAAGACTTAATTTCAGTGATTTAATTAGAAATCAACATTATTAAATTAGAAACTATTATTATTTTTTCAATACATAGTAAAAATGTTAAATTTATTTTAAAAAATGTATCTTTATATTACAAAGTTACAAAGTTTAAAATTTCAATTTATTTAGTGATTTATCGAATTTAAGTGTTTATTAATTAATAGATTAAAATTGTTAAAAACTAGAGTTTTATAAGTTTATTTTACAAATTGTTTTTTAAAATTATTGGAATTTTTAAGATTAATAATTTATTTAATTTAATAGGATTTGTATAAAAAATTTTGATGAAAAATTGTAGGTTTCATTTACCACAATATTTACAATGGAAACAAAATATGTTTTTCTTCGATAAAGTTTTAAGGGATTCAAATTTTTTATTTATTTCACCAATACATTTACAATTGAAATTAGTCATTATTGTCTTAAAAACATTTTAGAGGATTCAAATTCATATCCTTAATTGAATATTGAAGAATGTAAAATTTCTAAATATAAAATGGTATTAGAATTTTAATAATAAATAGAAATTGAATATTGAAGAATGTAAAATTTCTAAATATAAAATGGTATTAGAATTTTAATAATAAATAGAGATATAAGATTATTCCCCAGTGTAATTTTTTTTTATTCCATGAATAGTGTAGTGTACTTAGTACTTTATGTATTATATTGACGAAGAGGCATTTGCTTGAAATCTTAAAATTTTCATATCCCTTGGTATGATACTTTTATATAACACACCTAAACTATTATTGAATCAAATTAAACATTCATAGCTATAATAGCATAATTTCATTAATGTATAAAAACATAACAATGCTAACACACATAATCAATCATGTGTATAAAAATTTAATATCATTTAATTTATATTATAACAACATTGATTTAACATAATAATAAATAAATAAATAAAATTATCTTTTTGAAATTAATAACCAACACAAAAACTGAAATTTTCTTATATTCTACCTAGCCTCTAATAATATATCATTTCTTTCAGAAACTTTGTTCCTAGTTATATATCATTTCCTCCATGAGCTTTATCCCTAGCTATATATCATTTCTTTATTGAATTTTACTATAAAATAGCCACAAATTATCATTAAAAATCTTATGATTCAAAAAATTATCTATAATTATCTTTACTCAAAAATAATAATTATTTTACATAATTATAATTCCACATAAATCATAAAAAAACGTATAACTTTATTTCAAAATATTCTTAAAAAAATGGTTGTGCAATTACTCTTTCCTTATGGAATATATTTGTGTTTTAATAATATACCAACTTTAGTTCTTAGAACCAACTTATTATCATTTCTTTAGTTTCTTTGAACTTCATTTCTTTGAGCTTGGGTGGAATTATAACTTTTCCTATTTTTATCTTTTTTATTTATTATCTGTTTTTTTCAATTTTACTTGTTATTTATTTTTTCAATTCGAAAATAAGAAACTAAAACTACTAATATTGAAACTATAAATTAAAAATACTAATACAGGAAAGTAGTTTTTTTTTATTCCAAAAATAAATAACCAGAAAAATAAGATAACAATATAACATAAAGCAATAGAAGAAGGTGACTAATTTATATGATTTACAGTAGGGACCCTGTTTATTTACTCTTAGTGCATTCTTAATTATGCTAGATTTACATTATACCATTGAGAATGAAATAAACGAAGCACAATAGTATCTGTTGGATATCTTTCCTTATAATTTTTTATTTTTAAATTAGAATCTTGTGTCCAGTATGTTTTATGGTGTCATTAAGGATTTACCCTCGGATAAATTCGTAAAACTTAATATCTTTTGCAAACAAAAATGTTAAAATGTTATATGTTAATTATTAATTAAGGGTTTTAAATTTTGATTAAAAATTTTGAATTAGTAGTTTATGCATTTTCTTAATGGAGGATTAAGACTTTCAAGAATTTTCAACCAAATTTTTTTCGAGCTACCATCACAAAACACATCTTTCGAACCACCATAAAACACATCTTTTGATGAAACAGTAAAAGTATTTTATTATTCACATTGTTGTATAAAAGTACATAGAAGACCTCCATTATATAGTAATGGAAGAAGCCCAGTGTCATTTAAGGACAATTATGACAACACGGAAAATAGAAGTCCCTATGTGAGTTTACAACTCACCATAATTAGCTCAAAGGAAAATGAAGTGTTGGAAAAGAAAAAGTCCAACACCCTCCCTTAAGTGAAACATAGGGAGTAACTAAAGAAAAAAGACAACAAAGAATGGGTCCCGACAACGAGGCTTGATTAGGTACCAATGTAAAAACTCTCATATGCAAGGAAAGAGAGAAAAACTTGTAGGAGAAAACTCCAGCCCAAAAGAGAGAAAGATATCAGTGCTCAAATTATCATGGAGCTAAAATTGTAGATCCCATAACAATCCATTGAATGGAAAGAACATAGGCATGCTCCAATGAAAAAGTACGAAATGTTGAAGTACCAAAACTTTGAATATGAGAACTTTGAAACCTCAATGAGGTCAGACGATCTCTAAAGTAGGATTGTTGTAGAGGCACATAGGTGGCAAACACTGCCAACTTCTCCCATAAAAACACCAATGAAACTAGGTGTCGTTAAATATGCATGACAAGGATTTCAAACAAAAGCAACACCATCAACCAAAAAACAAACAATGAGGTGTGTAAGAATGGAAAACTTAGCGCAACCATTGTATAAAAGCAATCCTAAAATTATTTGAACACCATCACCATCACACAAAAAATGACAATTGTCAACAAAGCAATGACAACTATATGTTTCACCATCTAACTACCCCCCCTAAAATTGAAAATAAAACTGCGAGAGAAGGAAGAATTATCAGTCTTCATTGTCAGCAATTTTTCCTCCCTGAAACACAATTGAGGGAAAATGGAAATCAATAGTGAACAACTAATTGCAACATGACGATATGAAGTATTTAAGCATTGGCTCAAATGACACCATGACCAAACATGAATCCATCCACAATTGATCATGATGGTTGGCACTGGTCCATGATTCATTCTTTCACATCTCTTTCGTAATGATTTTAATATAGAACTAGTAATTGAGCAAGAATGTTGATGCTCGGGTAATTTCTTCTGATGAGGATGTGAAAATAGATTATTTTGTGTTTTCCTAGACTCAAAGTTGGGTGCCACAACATTTTTATCTAGAATGACATTAGCATCCATGTGATCAATATGTTTATCACAATTAACACAAGCATTTTCTTCAAGCACCTCACAATTGGATGTAGGTGATGAGGCAATAACAACATTGTATCAAAGATCTACTCTTGATGTCTGCACTACAAGGTTAATAGGAGTAACAATTCCCTAACCATTCTTCCCAAGTACTCCTCCATTATATCCCATTTCTCTTAGCAATCGAGACCCAATACCAGTAATATGGTTTTCAAAATTGGGTGTGACAAAGGCATGTGATGAGTCAACATCAAGCTTCTAGAATTCAACATCATCAACTGTGGAAGAAGGAGAGTTTGGCACCTTAACATCAATTGTCTCCATCTCAGATTTATGAAGATGATTAACTTCCAATTCAAGTTCCTATTTAGACTCTTGCATCTTTTGAATGACCTAATCTTTCTCAATCATTTTTTGTGACAATGCATCATATTTTTGTCTTAAGTGTTGATATTGTTCCAACATTGTTTCTTTTAAACAATTAATCTCCATAACATGTTGATTATTTTTCTCTTCCAGCTACTTCTTCAAATTTATGTTCTTGAGTTAGAAAAAGACTCAACTTCCTCTTGCAAGTCATCAAGGAGGTCAATATTATCTTGAAATTCATATACAGGCATCTAGAATATTTTCCCATGGTTAATTCCAAATGTTCAACCTCGTTTATTTTTTTAGCGATTGAATTTTGCAACCTATTCTTAAGAGTTTCATTCTCTTCTTGTAATAGAGTTACCATGAACTATAATTGAATGACCTCTTTGCTAATTTCATCTATTGCTTTCTTCTCACAAAACTCTTACAACATTCTACCCATCTTGAAACGACCAAGTTGACAAATGTGTTTCCACTGTCACAAAACCAAAGAAAAAGTACAAGACTATGCTTCACCCAAAAATGCAGATCAAACACATATTTTCATAGTATTTTACCCATATGTTTTTTTTTTTTAAATCCTTGAGAGTTTTAAAAAAGTTTAAAAATCCTTGATGAAAAACCACCTTGGCTAGTGAACATTTTCCACTGAAGACACAACTAGCCAGAAAAAATATGTCAAGCACAAGGAACCTCCCATTTCATCTCACGAACACGCTCGCTTGAAGAAAGACTAGTCAATAGACGAACACAATAGGTTGGAGGGAATAACAAAACAACACTCACTTGAAATTGCACCAACATAACACCATATGGAGTAGATAAATATTCAGGGCTGATAAATCGCGAAGCCCTAGAAAAAATACTCAAATGATCCATCGTCTATAGAGAACTCCAAATTATTTATTCCATTATAGTGTAAAGAAGACCTCGAGCCACTGTCATTGAGGCCACTTGTATTGGAACCTTGATTGAAGCCATGAAAGATAGGTATAAAACCCATTCATTTCAGAGTGAGGAAAACAATCTCACATCTCATAACAAATGGAAGACCTTGATAAAAAGAGGAATAACTTTCATATCCCCTATGCCCAAAGATTTCCTGCAATCCAAATACCTTCCCCAGTTATTAATCTTGGTCACGATCTAGAAAACGACATTGATATATCTCTCCTAAATCCATGAAATGAGAAAACTACGACAAAAGGATTCACCTAGAAGTCAACATTTTCCTTGGAAAAATTGTAAGGCATGTCCAAAAAAAAGCCATCCAAAGATGATCATTTACCATAATAACTTACTCGGCAAGAAACTCCCTAGGATTTCAATAATACCCAAAACAAAAAAGATGAAAAAGAATAATGAATAGGGAGAGGAAAATGATTGGCTATTAAGGATCCTAGAGGATAGCATATTAATCGAGCACATTCATGGTCAAAAAAAATTCCAAGTTGTAGCTCCTTAATAGTATAGAAGATATGTGGCCTCAATAGAAAAAATAGTAACAGTGGAACTCAACCCTAAGGCAAAAATAATGCCAACTTTGTTAGAATTAATGGAGAATAGGCTCTTATTGTTAGGTAGTTGTGATTTTCCTTTTGTTAGTTATTCAGTTACTATTCTTCAGGGATGTGATTTTCTATCCCTAACAAATTGTATCTATTTGATATTGGAGATTAACGTGAAGCCCGTGTGGCATTTTTCTTGAGGTAGCTCCTGGTGATCTGCACCTGTGAGCTCCTCTTATGTTAGTTTTTCATTTCATGTCTTCCCTATTTTACTCTTGACATGGTATCGAAGCTGAAGGGCTGGAAATCCTATACGTTGAGTTTAGGGCACGACTGAAGTCGATTCATCACAAGGTTTAGGTGGATAAATGTGACGGTCACAGAGGAACACTTCTCACACATTTGATTTCAGAAGCTCAGCACAAGTGCTGCGTAGGTCTTCGTGACTACGTGTTGGATTACTGCAATGATATTCAAGATACAGTGATGTATAGGAGTGAATACTATCCAGAGTTGAGATGTTTGAGAAAACTTGCTTCTATCTAGCTCCGTGATTGAGGAGATCTGGCATGAAGGAAGCTGCGTTTCCTGCAAAGCCTACTATGTCAGATCTATGTGTTGCATGGAGGTGCAACAATTTGTGAGCCGAATCTAAGTTCGAGATTGTATTGCAGCAGTGGTGAGGAAGTGTTCAGAACAATGTTGTGTATGCAGAAGACTGTTGTGTATGGCGGTGATAAGACTGTTGTGTATGTCAAGGAGTTGGTAGTGTGGGGGCCAGATCGCCAAGCAGGACTACTGAGGAGGTGAGGAGGTTGAGATCGCAGAAGGAGCCAGTTGTGTGTGAGACTAGTGAGGACTGCCATGGGGGTCGTGTGGAGGAGTCAACCGCCAAGGGATTGGTGTGGATTATTGAGTGTTGTCCAATTGAGATTGTCTTGCGTGGTGAGCTGAGAGCCTTGGAAAAGGCTGTGTGGCAGCGCTTTCCTATTGTAGCCATTAGAAAAAAAAATCGGTCGCATACTTGAGCTATGGCGAGGTTGATCGGCGAGAAGAAATCCACGTGCAGGAGATCAGCTCTCGGATATGGGTTCGACCCTCAAGAATGTCCTGAATCTCGGTGCGAAGCTATTGCTATAGGAGTTGAGGGGTGGGGTGTTCACACAGAACTTCGATTATCGAGCAAAGGCGACGTCCAAGACGTGCAACAAGACATACGCCTAGGAGAATTTGTTACAGCTCGGCCCCATTGGGGTTTTGAAGGAGGACTTCAATTTCAACGCCAAATCAATCCAGAAGTGCTTGATTGAGAGATAGGACGAATCTGCCAGGAAAGGAGATTCAATATTTTTTCTCTTTGTTTAATTAATTTTTTTGATTAAAGTTTCAATTTCTTTAATTAAAAATATGGAGGCTCTTATTATTTTATAAAAGGGGGGTGGTTTTAAAGGCAATTTGGAGTGATCATTTTGTTTAAAGAACATCTAGAGTTTGTTTAAATTACTGAAGGTTTTATTCATTCAAGATGAATAATCAAATTGTTGAGTCTTATCTCAATGAGAATAATAAGCTTGATGGTTCCAATTACACCAATTGGAAGTTTAAGCTCTAGACTCTGCTTGAGGGATAGAATGCCTATGGCATTGCCACTGGTGATGAGGTCAATCTGACTACTGCAACTGGTGGATCGAATACAGTGATTCAAGACTGGGAGAAAAGGGAGATGAAGGCTAAGCTTCTCCTCAAGTTATCAGTCAAATATTGCATCATCCCTCACATTTGGGAGTGCAAGATAGTGAATGATATAGGGATGATTCTCAAAGAAATGTACGAGATCAAGAATACCACTCAAACTTTGTACCTCAGGAAGAAGATTCTCTCCATCAATATGGAGGAGAATGAGTATGTTTCTTCATTCATATCTTGGATAAATGATGTTAAGGATAAACTAACTGATATCATTCAGAATGTGGCAAATGGTGATCTAGTGACGACTACCATGAATGGCATGATAGATGATTATCAAATGTTTATAACGAGATTGAATGCAAGAGAAAAGCCTCCATGCTTTGAAGAGCTTATCGAGATCTTGCTACAAGAAGAGGAAAGGAGGTTGTCTCTCAAACCTCAAAATCTAGATCTTGCATTGATGACCATGTTCAAGCTGAAGGGGAAACCAGTGGTTGATCACAAGAAGGGTATCATATCACGAAAAAGAACACCACAAGGTATGACCTCGCATAAACATGACTCTGATCCTAAATGTTTTTATTGTGGAAAGATAGGCCATATTGCTAAATTTTGCCATAAGAAAAAGGAATATGCGGAGAGGTACAAGCAGAGAAGACGTGTAGGTCATCTGGCTGATGCAGATCAAAATCAGGATGTCAGATTATTTATGGCTGACTGCACTAACTAAGGAGGATGAATCAAATATTTGGTTCGTAGATTCTGGAGCCTCGTCACATATGATAGGTAAAAAGCAATGGTTCAGAAATTTTAGAGAATCCAACACTGGAGTAAAAGTATACCTTGGAGATAATAGAGGGTACAAGATGAAGGGACATGGAGATGTCCTTGTCACTCTGCCTGATGGAAACATTAGGAATATATCTGATGTGTGGTATGTACCTGGTAATAAGAAGAACCTCATTTCTATATTAAAAATTACAGATCAGGATCTCAAGGTAGAATTCTTTAAATCTTATTGTATTATTAAAGACTTGTTGGACCAGATGAAGCTTATTGCTACAGGTGTTCATATAGGAGGACTCTACAAACTAGATGTGAAGAGTACACCACAACAAGCATTCATGTCATCGGATAAGTCTGCTGAAAATTTGTGGCATCAGTGACTTGAGCACATCAATTTCAGTGACCTTCTTCTATTGTAGAACAAAGGTATGGTAGATGGTCTTCCTGTTTTGAAAAGTTTGCATATTGATTGTGAAGCATGTGCATTTGGTAAACAACATAGAGATGAATTTCCTATTGCTAAAGACAGGAAACAGAGGGATACACTCGAACTTGTACACACTGATTTATGTGGGCATATGCAGACAAGCTCGTTAGGTGGGGCCTACTATTTTCTTATCTTTGTTGATGATTGTACAAGATTCACATGGGTATATTTTCTTAGATAGAAGAGTCATGCCTTTGAGTATTTCAAGCAGTTCAGGAACATGATCGAAAATCACGCAAGAAATTTCATCAGGTTTCTTCGATCAGATCAAGGAAGAGAATTCAAGAAAGGGGATCTCATCAAATATTGCAAAGAGCATGGGATACAACAACAGTTTACAACACCTTACACTAGTTAGCAGAATGGAGTAGCTTAGAGGAATAACAAAACACTGGTGGAGTGTGCTCACAGTATGTTGAAAGGTAAGAATCTAACTAATGGTTTTTTGGCAGAAGTTGTCAATATTGCAGTGTATTTGAAGAATAGGAGTCCCACTAAAAGTCTTGATTATAAAACTCCTTTTGAAGCATTGTTTGGCTTCAAGCTTATAGTAAGTCATCTTAGAGTACTTGGTTGTGAAGCTTTTACGCTTGTGCCCAAAGAAAACATGAAGAAGTTAGATTCAAAGACCATTAAATATACCTTCATTGGATACTGCAGTGAGTATAAGGCTTACAAATTGTTTGTTCCTTCTACTCACAAGGTGTTTGTTAGTAGAGACGTAGTATTCCATGAACAGGTTGATGATAGAAATCCTATTCAAGATAATGAATAATGGCATGTACCATTACTTTCAAATGAGGATGTTCAAACAGGGACCAATCAATAGCAACATCAACAACAGTAGCATCACCAACAACAACAATAGCAACAATAAGATAAAGAGGAGGAAATTGAGTTCGGTTCACAAAGAGAAGAACAAAGTAGAATAGTTGACACCCCACCACTCAGGATATCCAGCAGGCCGAAACAGTTACCAGCTTAGTATAGGGATTGTGCGCTCATGACTGGTATGTTAAACATTGTAGAACCTTCTAATTTTCATGAAGCTAGTAAGAGTTTTGAATGGAAGGAAGCAATGAAAGAGGAATATGAATCTATTATTAAGAATAATACTTGGGATCTAGTAAAGCTTCTCGATGGTAAACAACCCATAGGTTGCAGATGGTTATTTAAGTTGAAATATAAAGTAGATGGGTCTATTGATAAGTATAAAGCAAGGTTGGTTGCAAAGGGGTATTCCTAGAAAGAAGGTATTGACTTTGAGGAAACATTTGCCCCTATTACAAAATTAAATACTATTAGATTGATTATTACTTTAGCCACTAAGCATCATTGGAAAATACATCAATTATATGTTAAATCTACTTTGTTAAATGGTGATTTAAAAGAAGAAATATACTTAATGCATCCTGAGGGGTTTGTTAAGAAGGGAGAAGAGAAGTTAGTCTGTAAACTAAAGAAAGCTTTATATGGTTTAAAACAAGCTCCTAGATCTTGGTACGAAAAAATTGGTTCATTTTTCCTCATGCATGATTATAAACGAAGCAAAAATGATCCTAATTTGTATACTGTGTTTAATGATGAGGGGAAGATAGTGTTGATTTTTTTATATGTAGATGATCTGATCATGACAGGGAGTGCAGACAATATCATTGAAGAAATCAAGCAGCAGTTATCACAGAAGTTTGAGATGAAGGACCTTGGAGAAATGTGTTATTGTTTTGGTCTAGAATTTTGGAGAGATTCAAGCCAAACTTTCTTGTCACAGGGTAAGTATGATAAGGGTTTGCTGACTAAATTTAAAATGGATGAGTGCAAGGCTACATTTGTTCCTTTACAGTAGAACAACAAACCTCAGGTGAATGATGGTTCGAAATATGCAGATGCAACATTGTACAAACAGTTGGTTGGTAGCCTTGTTTATTTGACTATAACGAGACTAGATATAACTTTAGCTTATGCAATGAGTGTTTTGAGTCAACTAATGACTCAACCTCATGAGAACCATTGGCTTGTAGTGAAAGGAGTACTGAGGTATTTGTAAGGAACTTCAGAATTTGGTATTCTGTATTCTGATTCATTTGATGTTAGTTTGACAGGTTATATAGACTCTGATTGGGTGGAAATTTAGACGATAGAATATCATTTACATGTTATGCCTTTAGCATTGGATCCAGGGTCATCTCTTGGTACAGCAAGAAGTAGCATATTGTAGCCTTATCATTGGCAGAAGCAGAATATCAAACTATGTGTGCAGCAGCATTTGAGGTAGTTTGGTTGCATAGACTTCTCCAATATGCAGGGGAAGAACAGACAGAAGCTGTAGTTATCAATTGCAATAATCAAAGTTCCATCAAACTGGCTTAGAATCATGTGTTTCATAAAAACACTAAGCACATAGACACTCAAGTTCATTTTGTTATGGAAAAGGTTCAGTCTAAAGAGATTTGTGTTGAATATTGTAATTCTTGTGATAATATGGCTGATATATTTACTAAGCCTCTAGGAAGACTGAAGTTTGAATTGTTTAGGGACATATTAGGTGTGTTTAAGAACACTTTCTCCATTAAGTGGGCGTGTTAGCATTGATGGAGAATATGCTCTTATTGTTACATAGTTGTGATTTTCGTTTTCTTAGTTATTCAGTTCCTATTGTTCAGGGATATGATTTGTTGTCCCTAATAAATTGCATCTATTTAATATTGGAGATTAATGTGAAGCCTATGTGGCATTTTGCTTTGGATAGCTCTTGGTGATTCGCACTTATGAGCTCCTCTTGTGTTGGTTTGTCATTTCATGTCTTCCCTGTGCTACTCTTGACAAACTTCACTCATGGAAATCTTCTAGCCAATCCATTTACAGCTACCCATGTCAGAATTCAAACCCAAAAGGGCCTGCATGATTCATTCATCAATGATCACAAAGTGGATTGTTTTTTATCCCAAACAGTGAATGGATAATGGCATAGTCACGAGGTTGGAAAGAAGTGCCAAAACTATATTCCTTGCTTCAAATATGTAACAAATCCATCCCTTCCTTCTAGATCTAGGCATTCAAGCGACGGATCATGGTTATCAAGGATGCATGATACTCAAAACATTATTAATATTATTGATTAGATGGTCAAACTACTCCCATGGTGAAGATATGATTTCAAAGAATCTGAGTGACCAAACCAACCCTCAGATCCAGATCTCACTAGAACATAACTCAATTTAGATCATGAGAAAAAAGAAACTCCAAAAAATTCCGTAAAATAATCCAACAAGGAAGGAATTGCCTGCTCTGATACCATGTAAGAGTATTTTGTTACTCACCATGTTCTGTGAAAATATATAGAATACCTCCATTATATAGCAATAGAGGAGGCTGAGTGTCACTTAAGGATAACTACAACAACTCGACAAATACAAGTCCCTATGTGAGCTCAAAACTCACTATACTTAGCTCATAGAGAAATGAAGCCTTGGAAAAGACAAACTTCAAGAGTTGTTGTAGCCCAAAATCCTTGAAATATCACAAAAATGAATTGTGTGCTAAATATACCATCAAATCCAAAAGCGAAAGAGGGTCTCCGAATCCAATCTAATTAGGACGAGCAAATACATGATTATTTTTCATGCAACAAATGCAGATGTGTTTGTGGTATTAGAGAAAAAATATCTAAGTTAATTTTCATTTATGATGTTGTGCATTGAAAGCTTCTACTAGGAATACGAAGCACATAAAAAAGAATTTACAATACAGTAAAAAGAACATCTGCTAGCAATATATCCATCATAGAAAAATTGTTTTGATCCTAATCCAATTGTGAAATCTATTTACGTATACATCATAGATAATTTTTTTGATCCCAATCCATTTGTGAAATTCATTTATTTACAAGCTATTAATCCATTCTCATAGTATTAAATAAAAATCGTGCTCTTGCTTTTTATTCTTAAGCTCATCTATCATAAGGTAGTTAATCCATTTGCAGAGCTCTAAATAAAAATTATGGTTATCACGCAACAAGTTTTCATCAATAACTTCAAAGGAATTTGATACAACGATAAGAATATGTTCTACCCAGGGCTTCTATAACAATTTCAAACAAATAACATAGAATGATGACTAAAATAGAAATTTGTTTCAATATCATCATCAACGTGTTTTTTTTTGTTTGCTTCATCCTATGCATTACCAAATGCCTTCTTGCAAAAGGGTTGCCTCGAAATTAGTCATTATGGTCATCAATAAAATAGGATTTGATGTCTTGGTCAAACAATTATTTATTTCCATCTTGTAAGAAAATGTAGACTATTTTTGTACTGACTTCCTCGAAGACATACTGTATACAAACCTGGCACTAAATGATCACATACAAAGAATTTTTTTGATACTTCATATTAAAGAATTATAAATATAAAAATAATGTCAGAAAAAAAGAAAATTGAGATATCAGAACTATATGTGACAAATTGGAAGCTCTGTTAACTTAACGACATAGATAGGGAGAAGCATAGATCATTGTATAGAGAAGTTGTTTTCTGCATCTTTACAAAACGATGAGACTGAATTTTTTTACTTATATTAGTTCTACGGTGGATAGAAACTAGAAGGTACAAGTAGAGAAGAAGTTGAATGGGAGGTCATGATGAGACATGCATATTGAAGAGAATAGTAACTATTGGGTGCATTTTGTATGGTTACTTCTTCCTTAACTTAAACCATAATTGTTTGGTTAATTTCCCCACTTATATTTTATTTTGTATATTTTATTTTTATTTGGCTCCAAAATCAATGAAAATCCTATCCAACATCAGCCTCTTCTAAATTATGATTTTCTTTTATTAAAATTGTTCATTAATGAAAATCTATTTGAAAAAACAAATGCTCATTTTTTTTAATATATGCAACTGCTGAGCAAAAAGTTAGACATGGGTTTTGTTCCTTGAGACTCATATATAGATATAATTGTATTCACTTCTCAATAATCAGTTCATATAAGCCCAATTAATGCTCAGTCAATGCTCGGTTTAGTGTTGACAAAAATCTCTTGTTTGAGCTAAAATTAAATATCCTTTAGATTTTTAAGATTTCTATCAAATTGCAAGGGCAGAAAAGGGTGGAATTCAACCCAAAATAATCCTAAAAATTATTATTTTCTTGATGATATGAAAGATTGTATCCTTTTTATTTTGAAGAATTTGTATAAAGGCACCCATTGTGTGAAGATTTTACACAATTTTGTATTCTTTGTAACTTTGTTTTAAGAAGTTTTGTATCAAATTTATAAAAATTGTGTTGTATATCTATTTATGTATTTTCATCAATCATTGAATCTTTTTGAATTGTCATAGTTGATAGTCTTCAATAGGTGTGCATGCTTGAAGGTGGAGGGCCTCTACAGTAAACTCATGCACTTAGTTCTTTTGCTATGCATCAAGTTTGTTCTAGTATATATTTCCTTCTCATTTTAATATTTTCATATCTTTCCTTCCATGTGCTTTCTCAAGTCATGTTTTTATATACACATATTTCGCTTTTTATATGCTTAAAATTACCCATAACTAGCTTTTTTAACCTCATTGTCCAAGCTCGTTTTGTTAACCATTTATACTATTTATTTTGTTGTTCATACTTATGTGGATTATTTTTTAAAGTTGTCGTATCTCTCGTCCTTAAATTTCATTTTCTAATGAGGAAAAATATCATAGGAAAAGTGATATGCATGAGATTATATTATTCTTGAAATCAGTAGAAAATTAAGAGTGACCCTCTCTTCTTCTCCCTAAAGTGAAAAAACCCTTATGCATGCTCAATTCTTCAATCTAGCAATGTCTTGTGACATCTTATTTTTTCATGCTTTTGTAGATTACATTATCTTTTCATAGATTACACACTGAATGGAAATATGAGCCTATTGTTGGATATTGTACGAGACTAAGCGTGGTTGCCCAATTTAGAAATGCCTTAGTGCATGAAAGTGCCTCACACTATGCTTACTCTATAATTGTTTTGATTTTTTTTTTTCAAATTTCCTTTCAAAGTATTTCATTTCAGTGGATTGGTATTCACAAATTGAAAAATACATGATAGTGTATAATATCGGGAGTCAACCATTGTAGCCTTGAAAGCATGAAAGGTTGCAACATTTCGGACACCGATGCATGCACAATCATTCAACATGTTTTGTTAATATGTGTGTTTCATTTTCAAATAACAGTGATTGAAGGAGTTTAATTTTCATTTTTTTTATTGCTTTTTTAGATCTTTTATTTGATTTTCTATCAATTAAACAATATTTAGTTATAACACATTTTCGTAATCTATCATTTCATTTTCATAAGTCACGATCAGCTTAATTTCTTTACATATTGTAGTGTTCTTCTATGTCTATGATTATCTAGAAAGATATAAATTTAATGTACTAATCCATGTCCTAGATTAGCTTGACATTTTTGGTGTGGTTTCCAGGGGAGCACAGTTTGAGTTTGAGCTAGATTTAGGATTTTCTTAAATTTTTTTCATTTCACAATATAAGAAATTAGGATGTGGAGTAGTGTTGTAGCAACTACAACACCCTCCAAAATTTTGGTCTTCATCCAAATTTCAGAGACTTCCTTGGTTTTTCCCCTTGATAGTCGCAAACACTCGGGCTCATCCTATAAGCTCTTGTCGAGCTTTCACACCCCTTTTGCTTGGTCGACCACCAGTCGTCTTTTGACATGTTGATCGCTATGTCATGCTTGTGAGTTTATTTTGGAATTTTTGAAGGTTTGTCTTTGTGTGTATGAGTTGTTTTTTCTCTATCGACATTAGTCGCACTCACACACAAAGTTGTAAATACTATCACACAAGTGTTGTCACGATTGTTCGAAGACATATTTCAACTATCACACTTGTTGCTCTTAACCTTTGAGTCAGTATCACTGAGCACATGTTATCTTGTTGGTTTGAGGTGTCTTGTCCTCGAGTCATGCTAAGTGTGTGATCTCATTCTCATGTATGCACAAGTACACTTGCTTTCACAATTAGTCAATTTTCCCAAAAATTTCTCAACCAGACAACCTTTCGTCAACGAGGCCCGATCTCATTGACCTTGCACTACTACCTAGAACTACGTAGAGCTTGAGGTTATCCTTTGAGGAGCCTGCAATGCTCAATTCTGGAAATGAGCTAGATGACTATCAGCCAAAACTGTACAGAAGTTGTCTTAGAACTTGATCTAGTCTATGCTTCCTGCAAGATTTCCCATCAAGCCTTCCACTCGTCAATCAGAAAAATGACTTGATTTGTGACCCAAGGTAGTACTGATCTCCAAAATTGTGCAGATTTGTCTTCCACCTACCCTTCTTCCCCAGTTTGCAATCAACCCAGGAATTGTGCACAGTTGTCCTTCACCTGCCCTTCTTCCCCACTTTGCAATCAACCCAGGAATTGCGTAGAGTTATCCTTCACCTTCCCTTCTTCCCTGCTCTGCAATCAGCCCAAGAAATGCAAAGAGTTGTCCTTCACCTACCCTTCTATCCTGCAATACAATTAGCGCAAGAATTACGCAGAGCTATCCTTCACCTATCCTTCACCTATCCTTCTTCCCCGCTCTCCAATCAACCCAGGAATTACGCAAAACTGTCCATCACCCTCCCTTCTTCCCCTCTTTGCAATCAGCCTAGAAACTATGTAGAACTGTTAGGAATGCTTCCTTGCTGACCTACTTTGCTCTCACTCAAAAAACTATGCAGATCTGGCTATCACCTACCCTTTTGTCCTGCTCTACAATCAACGTAGAAATTGCAGACATGTGTCCAGGCTAGAACTATCTCCTAGGATTGCACAATTTTGACTAGCAGATCCTGCAGCCTGAGCTTGTCCTACTCTAGAAAATTGCACATATTTTTCTGCCAGTGCCTCCTACTTCCCACACTATCTTCCCCAGTGAAACTGCAAATCCAAACTACATGACCTACCCAGTGTTCCCCATGAAAATTACGTATATTAGTGCAGCAGTTCCTCGACACCACGCATAGCCTTCCTCCCAAAAATTATGTAATTCTGCCTCCGAGCTGGGTTTTACCCCATAGTTGCCACTACTATCCCTATTATGAAAATCAGTCTCCCAGTGACATCTACGCAGTTTTTCCTGACAGTGCTCCAGAGCCTCGCATCTCAGCCTCTACTATGCTCTACGCAGTTTCAGTGCCTTGTCCCTCTCCTGGTCACTTGCACTGAAACAAAAAACAATGCATCATGTTAGATTGGGAGAATTTTGGATTTGATGTCGTCTCTTCATGAGCGATTACAAGAATAGGTACATCGATGAATCATGGCACGATGAAGAATAAGATGGAGAATAGGTGTGTAATAGAAGACTTTCTTGCAGTCGAACGAATGCACTAAGCACATAGAGAAAGCAAGCGAAAGGGACATGTTCACATTCACCATCAAGCAAATACCAAGACCATCAAAGACCTCGCACACTTTTCCATGCAGAGGTGAAGAGATGTTGCATCAAGATCATATCATCACTCAGCAACACAATAGCTCGACATGGAGACCATAGTCAGCTAGTACATGTCAGCAGTGTCATGTCGAGTTGTGTCGTGATTTGTCTTAGCCACATCACTACTATGGGCCATACTTACTGTAATCAATGTAATGTAATGTGGAAGTCAAATAGACCCACATATGAAGTTGAAGAGTCATGTAAATTTGAAAATTCATAGGATGTAAAACAGTCATGAGGGTAGTCGACGAGTCATAAGGGTCAGTTACTTCTCTTGTCTATATATACCCCCTCATTGTATGAGCAAAGGAATTTTCACCTTGGCTCCTCCTGCATAGCCTTAAGAGTTTGTAGTCTATTCTTTGAGGAGCAAATAGTGGCTCCAACATCCCACTACTGGGACTAGTGATGTATGGTGTACAGATGTGTCTTGGATCTTTCGCTTAATTCCAAAGCATGTCTCAAGCCATAACATTTTCGCGCAAGTTTTGTATATGTTTGTAAGACTATTGTTTAAACGTTTGTAATGCATGTTTGCTTAACCTGCACTAAGATAGTTGAACTACTTTGGTTATTTTCGTACTCTTATTGTTGAAGATGTGTTGTATTGTTTATCATTGTTGTCTCCTCCGTGTGGAATATTCCACCAAACATTAGACATACCATCTTTGTTTTTTCCTCATTATAACGACTGTCACCCCATGTGGAATACTTCATTGGAAAGTGTACGTTTTTTCGCTTGAACTTTGGTTTTCACGACTGTCGCTTCCGTTGTCGACTATTTTTCTAGATGTTGGACAAACCCTTGTTGTTGTTCATATGTGTTTCTTCCTAGGTTGGGACTATTCCCTCTCATCAAGAGGCTCAATTTACTTCCCCCTCTTGACAATATGAGAACTCAGACACAGATTTACGTTACACACTCACCAGGCATACTCACCTCTCTTTCTTGAAGTCACAAGCATAACACTCTCATGTGTTGAACAACAAGAGCTATGAAAAATATCTTAGATAATGGAAATCGGGCTATATTATTAGATGGGACTCCTACACCAAATAGTGTGAGGTCTAGTTGGGAATTCATACCGGGGAGATCCCCTCTATTGGTGAGTCCAGCGCTGTCAACACAATGGAGCTAGAAGGAGGGGTAGATGACATGTTAAGCATGTTTCATCTAGTTTGAATCTATTATCTAAAATGGCTCATACACGAATTGTGCTCCCAGGTTGTTTCTCCAATTTTTCCATTTATCAAATTTCACCCTCTAATGAGCTTCTCATTCACTTGTCCCAGCTAAAGTTTGATGGTGAGGATGGAATGTCCATATCCAAGCACATTTCTGATTTTCTTCAATTTTTCCAGCCTTACGAAATTGATAATGAAGAGTCTTCCTGTGAGCATTTATTCCTTGCCCTTGTAGGTTGTGCTAATCAGTGGTGTCATACCTTTCCACCTGATTCCATTCATTCGCTTCTCCCTTTCCTCAAGGGCTCCATCGAGCCTTCGATAAGTATAGCTACTAAGATGTTTGTGGAAGAGTCAACATATTAAGAATGGAGCCTAAAGAATCAATTGAGAAATTTTTTGATCAATTTCTTCGCCTTTACTATGAAATTATAGAAGAAGATTTAAACTGGGATTTCTTGAGACAAGAGTTTGAGCGCTTTGTTCATGTCTCTTCATATGGTGAACCTGAACCTCCCTATTTTTCTATTTCCCCAACTCTTGCGGATCAAGACGCACCTCAAATTGTAGAGCGGGAGCCCAACATTCCATTTGTTCCTTGTCCTCCTCCTTTTCTGGTCCCAAAGTCAATGCCCCCTTATGGTGATTGCAAAGCTAAGGAATCTGTGCACCATGTCCTCGACCCATCTTCTCATCTGTCTCTCGTTTCCATGGAGGAATTTATAGAATAGATCAAAGATCCTATAGCCAAAACTCACTCCTTCATTCAGCAAGGGGTCATCATCGTTCAAAACTCTAGTCTTGAATTTGATCTGCCACCCTGCGATCCTCCATCATTCACAAGCCATGAATCCTTGTACTATGACTCACTTGATCAATCTGTTTCACCAGCTAGCTACACACATTCTCTTGATTCTCAAGTTGCTGGCTCAAATTGTGATCAAGTGCAAGGTAGTCACATTACACCGACAGAGGAGCAGAAAGGTGAGGACACTCTAAATTCCCCCTCTCTTATTCAAAATTGTTTGCATCAAAACAATGAGCTTCCATTCTCTAACAATTCTCAATCTGCTAATCACGGTGAAACATCTTGTATAATTAATTATTTTGATCAACCACCACTCTTGGGCAGTCATCACTACAATGTTTCCATATGTCGTGACGAATGCCCAAGCACATCATGTGATCTTTCATTTTATCATGAATACTCTAACTCAAATCTAGAATTTCCTCTGGTCAAGGAAGATGTTCATTTCTAAACTTCCTCTTCACCTCATTTTCCCATGTGTCCTACAATGAACAACGCATCCACATGCATCAGAGATACTCCATGTTCTCTCACTTCTTCATCTGATGAGTTATCTCCTCAATTGACACAACGCAATGAGGTTTTCCATGATGAAGTTGAAAACAGTTTAATCATAGAGCGTACTTCCCATTCCTTGTCATCTCTTCTCTTGCATGAAGACAACTCTTTAAGTCAACTTGTTGAAGTTGAAAAATCTAGTGCAACCTGTGAAAGAGATGGCTGCCATCCTCAGAGAAATTCAAAAATCAGCAATAACATCCACCCTCAATCCATGCATGATCTGGTTCAAGCTTCAAAATATGATTATGCAATTCTAGAAAGTTTTGGGATGTGCCAGGGAGTTGAGGCACATCATCATTTGTTGATGGTTATGTCAATACCTCATGACTCTGGGAAGCCCCCAGAACTCAATCAAATCTGGTTTCTCACACACAATCTATCTATCTGCATGGTTGTACTCGATCTGAGTTCAAGTGTAAGAAATGTTTGGTATTCCAGATGTGATCTCTCAAATTTTCAAAATCTGACTTATGGCCAAATTCACAAATATGTCACGGTGCATCCGTCTTCATGCACATCTCTTGCATCAAACACAGGATGGGAATTTTTGTCCCTCATGAAATCATGGAATTATGAAGTTTATTATCTCAATTGTTGTCTTTTTCCACAATCATACTTATCAAATTGTCTGTCTCATGGTCAACTCCTCAGTCTCCTTTTGAATCTTGTAATTCAAATATGCTCACTTATCACACCAACAATTCTCCTGTGTAATGATGAGCACACAAGCTATCACATGAATCAAGTTCCTTTCATTTCACCATGTCCCAACTAGTTTCATGCATTCACAGTGTTGGCACCCTTTCACATTCCAGTGATGACTATGATGCGTGTGCAATTTTTCACCAGTTGTAGGGGGGTGGTTCATCATCTCTAGCTCACAACGAATTTTGCTCCATTTTTCAACACATTCGTAAGATTATTCAGATGAATTTTTCCTTGTTCATTACAAACTGGGAATCTGTTGTCTCAACAAAATAGACTGATCATTCCCCCTTCTCGGGTGACTATCATGCAACTCATAATTTTCCCAAAAGTACATTCAATAGCATTTACTTTGTGCTCTCCAATATTCATTGTTTAGCATCTTTCTGCTTAGATTTATGTAAAACGAGTGAGGAAATTCAGCTCGTGCTGATGCTTATGACAAGTCCTCACTGTCTTGGCATTACTGATGAGAATGATTATATTTATTTTTCTGTAAAATACTCCCATCGTGATCCCGTCTCTCCAATCAAAAATCAATATTTTCACATTTCATGAAACATTCCAAATAACCATTATGAATTTCATGATCCAATCTTTCAATGGCTGGAATAATCTTACTTGTTGAGCCGTGTTGTAGGAAAAGGGCTTCAATCGTTCCTTGCACTCACTAAGAAGCTCATTGTAGATGAACAGACACTTGCAAGAGGCTTATGAGTTTTGTTGGATAATAGTATCCATTGAAGAGGTAACCATGTGTAGTGGGTAGCCATGACACATTTGTTTGCCCATAGGCAAGACCTTCCTATTCGTGTGCAAGATTTTCAAGCTTTTGTATTTTTTGTTGCACACTATTTGTTATTTGTATTAATCGCTTGCATCTTTGTGGTTGGAGGTCGAGAATGACTATGGTGGCTTCACTAGAAATTTTGTGTCACATAATCCTAACAATTTAGTTGTTAGGATAGGAGTAGGATGTTGGAAATAATACTGAGAGGGGGGGTGAATAAGTATTATCACATCAATAAAACCTTTTCATTTCCATATTCAGATTCATATATGCTACTTCCACAACTTCTTATGCTTCAGTTAGTTGATCCTTAATGAGTGCATTAGAACATTATCAACCATATTAACAGTAAACAGGTGCAGTAAAATAGAATAGATCATCACACATAAGGCACACACATGAACATCATGATATAAGGTGGAAACCCAATGTGGGAGAAAACCACCTGCTGCAAGTCATCTCAATCTTCTTCTTAATAAGAAAATCCTTTTACAATATTTCTGTACTGGTACAGTCTTATACCAGTACGCAGGCTTCTACCTACAGAGAGCTATAACCCCCATAGTTCTTGTACTAGCCGATCCATTTACAAGTACGCAGGCTGCTACCTGTTATAATGCTCCAACTGCTATTGGAAGGGTGCTACCACCCCCTTAGCTCTTGTACTAGCTAAGATACTAGTACGTAGGTGCTGGCCTACAATCTTCTCTCCTTCAGGTACCACATTTCATTAATTTTCGTACTGGATACACCTGAAGCACAACACATAATCTGAAAGGCCACGTTTCATCCAATTTTCATACTAGACCCATTAATATCATTGAAGCACATAATCAATCAATCTTCTTCAAACTGTCATCAGAACCCATCAACAACCAGAACCACCTGTGACTTCAAATATCATAGCTCAAATTGTATACGCTACTACAATGAACCAAACCATTTGATCCCGATCTATCCTTAGATCTTGTTCTCCATCAACCGGTGAGATCCCTCTTTAGCTCAGATCCAGATCTGCACCATAA
>APFE031703123.1:204305-222172 GCA_000404065.3 Pinus taeda
TTTTGGATGCAATACCACGGACCAAAACCATAGGATCAAAAAACTGTCGGACCAATACCATGAACCAACCATGAAACTCGTGAACTTTTCTCCACATAAAAGTGCGTGAAATTTTCTCCACATGAAATAAACTTTTTCTCCACATAAAAGCGCATGAAATTTTTTCTACATGAAATAAAATTTTCTCCGCATAAAAGTGCATGAACTTTTCTCCACATGAAATAAACTTTTTCTCCACATAAAAGTGCGTGAAATTTTTTCTACATGAAATAAACATTTCTCCGCATAAAAGTGCATGAACGTTTCTCCACATGAAATAAAATTTTCTCCGCATAAAAGTGCGTGAACTTTTCTCCACATGAAATAAACTTTTCTCTGCATAAAAGTGCGTGAAATTTTCTCCACATGAAATAAACTTTTCTCCGCACTATAATTTATCATCTGAGATGAGTGGGTTACCATCAAGTACAACATATGTATCATAATGCCATTATGAGTTTTGTTGGATAATAGTATTCATTGAAGAGGTAACCATGTGTAGTGGGTAGCGATGACACATTTGTTTGCCCATAGGCAAGACCTTCCTATTTGTGTGCAAGATTTTCAAGCTTTTGTATTTTTTGTTGCACACTATTTGTTATTTGTATTAATCGCTTGCATCTTTGTGGTTGGAGGTCGAGAACGACTATCGTGGCTTCACTAGAAATTTTGTGTCACATAATCATAACAATTTAGTTGTTAGGATAGGAGTAGGATTAGTTGCATCTTAGTTTTCCTTCCTTGCACTCGTCTTGCACTCATAGTCCATCATCGTTTTCTTATTTTCATTACGTTTGTTTTAGTCATTTTTCTTTCTTATCTTCGAGTTTTGTTCACTTGTTGTGTAGTCATTTCCTTATCTTGTTTTTCCCTTTCATGTTAAGCTTTCCTTTTGTTTTCACTATGCAAATAAGTGTTGTCCAATACTATGTTCTAGCCTTTTAATAAGTATATGGCTAAATTTAATGAGTCTTGTGACACTGCAACACTTGGCGAGTCCTATGTCTATCTTCTCTATGCCTAGTTGTAACTTTTGGTCGATGAAACCTTGACACAAAATATGATCTGTCTGTAAGGGAAAGATTTGGTCAAACCATGAACTTCTTTCCAAACTAGGAAACCCCATGCCTGTACTCAGTCTTCTACTTTATGTGTTCAAGACTCAAAGGTCATATCTTGGATAAAAATATCCCAAAAGTACATTCAATGGAATTTACTTTGTGCTCTCCAATATTCATTATTTAACATCTTTCTACTTAGATTTATGTAAAATGAGTGAGGAAATTCAGCTCATGCTGATGCTTATGACAAGTCCTCACTGTCTTGGCATTACTGATGAGAATGATTATATTTATTTTTCTGTAAAATACTCCCATCGTGATCCCATCTCTCCAATCAAAAATCAATATTTTCACATTTCATGAAACATTCCAAATAACCATTATGAATTTCATGATCCAATCTTTCAATGGCTGGAATAATCTTACTTGTTGAGCCATGTTGTAGGAAAAGGGCTTCAATCGTTCCTTGCACTCACTAAGAAGCTCATTGTAGATGAACAAACACTTGCAAGAGGCTTATGAGTTTTGTTGGATAATGGTATCCATTGAAGAGGTAACCATGTGTAGTGGGTAGCCATGACACATTTGTTTGCCCATAGGCAAGACCTTCCTATTCGTTTGCAAGATTTTCAAGCTTTTGTATTTTTTGTTGCACACTATTTGTTATTTGTATTAATCACTAGCATCTTTGTGGTTGGAGGTCGAAAATGACTATGGTGGCTTCACTAGAAATTTTGTGTCACATAATCCTAACAATTTAGTTATTAGGATAGGAGTAGGATTAGTTGCATCTTAGTTTTCCTTCCTTGCACTCGTAGTCCATCATCGTTTTCTTATTTTCATTACGTTTGTTTTAGTCATTTTTCTTTCTTATCTTCGAGTTTTGTGTCACATAATACTAACAATTTAGTTGTTAGAATAGGAGTAGGATTAATTGCATCTTAGTTTTCCTTCCTTGCACTCGTCTTGCACTCATAGTCCATAGTTTTCTTATTTTCATTACGTTTGTTTTAGTCATTTTCCTTTCTTATCTTCGAGTTTTGTTCACTTGTTGTGTACTCATTTCCTTATCTTGTTTTTCCCCTTCATTTTAAGCTTTCCTTTTGTTTTCACTATGCAAATAAGTGTTGTCCAATACTATGTTCTAGCCTTTTAATAAGTATATGGCTAAATTTAATGAGTCTTGTGACACTGCAACACTTGACTAGTCCTATGTCTATCTTCTTTATGCCTAGTTGTAACTTTTGGTCAATGAAGCCTTGACACAAAACCCCATGCCTGTACTCAGTCTTCGTGTTGATGCTTATGACAAGTCGTCATTGTCTTGGCATTACTGATGAGAATGATTATATTTATTTTTCTGTAAAATACTCCCATCGTGATCCCGTCTCTCCAATCAAAAATCAATATTTTCACATTTCGTGAAACATTCCAAATAATCATTATGAATTTCATGATCCAATATTTCAAGGACTGGAATAATCTTACTTGTTGAGCCATGTTGTAGGAAAAGGGCTTCAATCGTTCCTTGCACTCACTAAGAAGCTCATTGTAGATGAATGGACACTTGCAAGAGGCTTATGAGTTTTGTTGGATAATAGTATCCATTGAAGAGGTAACCATGTGTAGTGGGTAGCCATGACACATTTGTTTGCCCATAGGCAAGACCTTCCTATTCGTGTGCAAGATTTTCAAGCTTTTGTATTTTTTGTTGCACACTATTTGTTATTTGTATTAATCGCTTGCATCCTTGTGGTTGGAGGTCGAGAACGACTATGGTGGCTTCACTAGAAATTTTGTGTCACATAATCCTAACAATTTAGTTGTTAGGATAGGAGTAGGATTAGTTTCATCTTAATTTTCCTTCCTTGCACTCGTCTTGCACTCGTAGTCCATCATCGTTTTCATATTTTCATTACGTTTGTTTTAGTCATTTTTCTTTCTTATCTTCGAGTTTTGTTCACTTGTTGTGTACTCATTTCCTTATCTTGTTTTTCCCTTTCATGTTAAGCTTTCCTTTTGTTTTCACTATGCAAATAATTGTTGTCCAATACTATGTTCTAGCCTCTTAATAAGTATATGGCTAAATTTAATGAGTCTTGTGACACTGCAACACTTCACCAGTCCTATGTCTATCTTCTCCATGCCTAGTTGTAACTTTTGGTCGATGAAGCCTTGACACAAAATATGATCTGTCTGTAAGGGAAAGATTTGGTCAAACCATGAAATTCTGTCCAAACTGGGAAACCCCATGCCTATACTCAGTCTTCTACTTTATGTGTTCAAGCTTAATTCAACTAGTAGAAATAGAGAAGGTGAAAAATCTAAACGAGCAAAACTAAATCAGTGGTCTTACATGCTTCTCTAAAGGAACAACCTCTTTTGTTATCAATAAGTTGAAATCCCTCTTTCACCCTAAAAATAATTAAGTTCCTATGCAAAATCCTCTTTCAAAAAAATACAAAGGTGAAAGAAGAGAAAGGCTTCCTGCGCATAGAAGTGAAGTAGGAAACTCTACCGGGGTATTGGCCAGGCTCTTTGGTAGTGGAGCAATTCTTTTCTTCTTGTGTGAATATTTTGAGGTATTGTCGAGGCCTAATTGTAGTGAAGCAACACTAGAGATGAAAACTTATTCTTTGAAAATCTTAATCTCGTGAACCAAACTCCCCTTCCTAATTTTAAAACACTGTGATCTAACTGAAAATTTTGTTGTGTTTGACTGAGTTGGTACAAGGTGAACCCTATTTGTCCATGGGGTGAGTGGGGAATCCCAGGTAACCTGCATAATGAATCAATACTTCCTGAAAGGAAAAGGCCCTATGCTATAAATGAATCGAAACAGAGAAGCAGGTATTCAACTGATGTGTCGCCAAGTGTTGTAGCAGCTGCAACACCCTCCAAAATTTTGTCCTACATCCAAATTTCGTAGCCTTCCTTGCTTTTTTCCCTTGATGGTCACAAACACTTGGGCTCATTCCATGAGCTCTTGTCGAGTTTTCACACCCCTTTTTCCTAATCAATCACCGGTTGTCTTTTGGCATGTTGATCGCTATGTCATGCTTGCAAGTTTGTTCTGGGATTTTTGAAGGTTTTTCTTTGTGTGTATGAGTTGTTTTCATTCTGTTAACATCGGTAACACTCACACAAAAAGTTGTAAACATTTTCACACAAGTATTGTCACAGTCCTTTGGAAGCATATTTCAATTGTCGCACTTATCCCTCTTAACCTTTGAGTTAGTCTCACTAAGCACATGTTGTCTTATTGTTTTGAGGTGTCTTGTCATCAAGTCATGGTAGGTGTGTGATCACATTGTCATGTATGCAAAAGTACACTTTCCTTCAAACTTAGTCAATTTTCCCAAAAATCTATTGACCAAAAAACCTTTTGTCAACTAGAACTGATCTCAGTGACCTTGCACTACTTCTTATAACTGTGCAAAGCTTGATGCTATCCTCCAGGCAACATGTAGTGCGCAATTCTAGAAATGTGATAGCTAATTGTCTCCCAAGACTGCGTAAAAGTTATCCCAAAACCCGATCTAGTTTGCGCTTCCCACAAGACCTCCCTCAAGCCTTTCGCTAGTCAACTGGAGAAATGAATTGAGTTGTGACCTAGGCTTCTATTGATCTCTAAAATTGTGTAAAGTTGTCTTTCACTTGCCCTTCTTCCCCGCTTCGCAATTAGACTAGGCATTGCACAGAGTTGTCCTTCGCCTGCCCTTCTTCCCCACTCTACAATCAACCCAGGAATTGCACATAGCTATCCTACACCTGGCCTTCTTCCCTTGTCTACAATCAACCCAGGTGTTTCGAAAAGTTGTCCTTCACCTGCCCTTCTTCCCCACTTTGCAATCAGCACAAAAACTGTGCAAAACTTTTAAGCAAGCTTCCTTGTTGACCTGCTCTTCTCTCACTCAAAAAATTACACAGATTTGGCTATCACCTCCCCTTTTTTCATGCTCTGAAATCAACCAAGAAATTGTGTAGATGTGTTCGGGCCTGGACTATCTCCTGGAATTGCGTAATTTTGATCAGCAACTCTTACAGCTCGATCTTGTCCTCCTCTAGAAAATTGCGTAAAATTTTCTACCAGTGCATCATATTGCCTGCATTCTCTTCCCTGGATAAACTATGTAAATCCTGGATGGATGAATTTCCCAGTGTTCCCCTCTAAAATTGCATAGATTGGCCCAGCAGTTCCCCGAAACCTTGCCTGGCCTTCCTCCCGGAAACAGTGCAATTCTGCCTCCCTGCTGGGTTTCTCCCCACAATTGTCACTCTCATCCCAAATTGTGCAAATTTACCTCCCAATGATATCTATGTAGTTTTTCCCAACAATTCTCTATAGCCTCACATATTGGCCTATGTTGTGCTCTGCACAGTTTCAGTACCTGATGGGGCAACGAATGGGATGGAGAATAGGTGCATACTAGAAGACATTCTCATAGTCGAACAAACGCATGAAGCACATTAAGAAAGCATGTGAAAGGGACACATTCACATGCACCATCAAGAAAATAGCAAGACCATCGAAGACCCTGCATACTTTTCCATGCGGAGGTGAAGGCATGTTACATCGAGAGCATATCATCACTCAGCAGCACAACAACTTAACACGGAAACCACAACCAACCAGTACATATCAACAGTGCCATGTCTAGTTGTGTCATGAATTTTCTCGGCCACAACATTACTATGGTCCATACTTTTTGTAATCAATATAATGTAAAGTGGATGTCCAAGAGATCCACATATGAATTTGAAGAGTCATGTAAAGTTGAAAATTCATAGGAAGTCAAACAGTCATGAGGGAAGTCGAAGAGTCACAAAGGTCAGTTACTCCCATTGGCTATATATACCCCCTCATTATATGAGCAAGGAATTTTCACCTTGGCTCCTCCCACATAACCTTGAGAGTTTGTAGTATGTTCTTTGAGGAGAAATCAATGGCTCCAATGTCCCACTACTGGGACTAGCGATGTATGGTATACATATGTGTCTTGGATCTTTCACTTAATTCAGAGGCGTGTCTCAGGCCAACATGTTTTCACGCATGTTTTCTAGCGTCTTGTAATACTATTCTTTAAACGTTTGCAATGCATGCTTTCTTAACATATACTAAGATAGTTCAACTACTTCGATTATTTTAGTAACTCATATTGTTGAACGTGTGTTGTATTGTTTATCATTGTTGTCCTGTCCATGTGGACTACTCCACCAGACGTTAGATAGACCATATTTGTGTTGTCTTGATTTTAATGACTATCACCTCGTGTGAACTGCTCTGTTGGACAGTGTACATGTTTTCCCTTGAACTTTGGTTTTGACGACTGCCGCATCCACTGTGGACTATTTTTTTGGATGTTGGACATACCCTTTTTTTTGTTCACATGTGTTTCTTCCTGGGTTGGCACTATTCCCTCTCATCAATAGGCTCACTTTACTTCCCCCTTTTGATAGTAAGAGAACTCAAACACAAAGTTACATTACGCACTCACTGGGCATTCTCACCTTGCTTTCTTGAAGTTACAAGCATAACACTCTCATGTGTTGAACAACAAGAGCTAAGGAAAATATCTAAGATAATGGAAACCGTGCCATAGTATCGGATGGGACTTCTACACCAAACGGTGTGAGGTCTAATTGGGACTTCATACAGGGGAGATCCCCTTTGTTGGCGGGTCCAGCAGCGTCAACAAGTAGTGAAGCAAGTAAAATGAGAGATAAGAGGCTACGTATTCAATTTTTCTTCTTAAATTATATTTAGCTTAAATTATATTTATTTATTCATAAGCTTAGAGATTAAAGAGGTAGGTATATATAGGGGAAAAAGGAAAAAACCCTCCGCTACTAATCAATCCTCAGTGGTACTCGAAATATCTAAAACTGGAAAAGAGTTGGAAGAACAACTCATATCAACCATTGGAAGAAGCACAGTTGAGAAAATAGAGAAAAAATAAATCGAAAGGAAAAGGTTAGCACTTGTGGAAAGACAAATGATATTGACACATCAAACTAAGAAAAAAAAATATAACAAGGAACTCCTTCAGTAGAAAAACTATGATGTGTAATCATTCAACCAGTTCTTGAAGAGATAGGAATCCATAAAAGAGGGAAGTTAAATTTAGTGAAACAATCTCTCAACTAGTCTTTAAAGAGCTAGGACCATCTAAAGAAAGAAACCATGAATTGACTAGTGAACCATTACAAGGTGATTATGATTGGATTGAAGACTAAGAATGTAGGGAACAAGAAGAACAAATAAATACATGAACATGAAAGGGAAGAACATGAAGCGGAAAGGAGAACAAAAGGGGAATGTGTAAGAATTGTAGCAGAAAGGGAAATAAAAGCTACAACAAACTATCATTACAAAGGACCAAATATAAGAGGAAGAAGAGCTAGAGTTGATGAAGAAGAAGATGAAGAGCATGAAACTACATTTTGGTTTCCTATTTTAGATGGTCTTGGAGTCTTTGGAATTGAGGAGAAAATAAAGAAAATTTCTCCTATTCTTCCAATATGTTATGTAATGCTTACTAAAGGCTCTGATGTGTTCTTGTTATAATTTGATATTTTATTCCATACATATAGATACACAAGTGAATCTAAAAAAATAATTTATTCCCGTCTACTTCAAAACGGTATGCATAAAAATCGTTGATGGGATTAGGAGAATCAACCATACTATAATGGGATGATATCAAGAGAATATTCTTGAGAAAATATCAACCTTGTTGTCGATCCTAAAACTCCGAAGAAGATATTTTTAGGATGAGACAACAAGAAGATGAAATTTTGGAAGATTACTCAGATATATTTACATATAATTTATAAAAGTCAAAACAAAGTAATCTAAGAACTAAACTTACCCAAACAATCTTCTTAATAGAAATTTCAGATGAATATATAGATGTTCAGGTTAATCTTATGGGGGAATGTGATATCTATTGATTGCCTTATGATCAATTTACTGAATTATGCAAGAAATATTATAGAGGAGTATCTAAATCACATAAGGGACAACATGATGCCCTCTCAAAAGTGACTGAGTTATCCTTGAGAGGAATAACAAGGGGCAAAATAGAGAAAATTTTAGAAAATTTTAAAACTGGCCTCTTAAATATTGTTGTATCTCAAATTGATCCAATAAAAGCTAAAGAGAGGCAAGAAAAAAAAAACTGAAGTATTTTCTACATTTTCTCCTAAAAGCATAAATAAACATCCTTTATGTGAATTCCCTTTGGATATTATTGAGAATTGTGGAATTTGTTTAGAAAAACGCTCCAAAAATAAGTCTCCTCCCATATCAAAGAATAAGACAACCTACATGAAAGAAGGTGAAGTAGAAGAGTCACTCTTTTACACCATTAAGAATGCGTTGACATCCTAACCTGTAGGTATGTTGCAGGATCCAACTCCTCAATGTCATTAATATCAATATCCTGTACAAAATACATACACTTATCCAATGCCATGGAAGGCTTGGCCTCCTTATCAACCTCCAAAACAACCTTATTAACAATGTTGACAAGGATAGACTTATGGAAATCAACCTCCATCTAATTCCTAAATGTTTTATCAAAAAAATCATTATCATGTTTATCAACCATTATATCCTCAATAGACATACCAACAACAACCTCCTTTCAACATTTCCACCAACCTAAAAATCCTTATTTTCAACAAGAATTTTTGTTGCCACAAATAACCCAACCTCAACAACTTTAGTTGACTTCTTACCAACCTCAACCTAGATTACCATCCTAGCCAATTGAAAATCCCAATGCTAAAGTGGAAAAAGTTGTGTATAATAAATATAAAGTAACAATTCCTACGTATGCAATTGTTTCCATTGATAACATCTACTCAAGTCTAGGAATGGTATTATAAAAAGAATCTCTTGTTATTATAGAAGAAAAATAAGAAGAGATTCAAAAAATTCTAATAAAATCAGCACATTTAAAAGCATAGAAAAATCCAAAAATATGGTGTGCATAGTGTTTCCATTGATGTCAAGGTTGTTAAGGAAAAGAAGGTGCAATGCAAAAAGTTGAAGAAGGAAGCAAAGTTGTTCTGGATGGTAAATTCATGTGGAAGAAAGGCTGGTGCAAAAGGAATGCTCGTGTCAAATAAAACATTGTGTAGAAGAAATGTTTGTGTGAAAGAAAAGCTTGTGTGGAAGGAAAGATTATGTTCAAGGGAATTTTGTGCAGAAGCAACTATTAAAGGTAAGAAAAGTTTGTGTTGAAGAAAAACACACGTGCGAAAAAGGCTTGTGTGGAAGTAAAGTTTGTGTGCAAGAAAGGCTTATGTAGAAGCAAAGTCTATGCAGAGGAAAATTTTGTGTAGAGTTCAGGATATGTCCCATTGCTCCACACAAAGAGGGGCCAAAAACACTAGGCGATAGTGACAATGTAGAGTGCTAGGTTGAACTCAATAATAAATCCATGGTGACATAATGCAACAGAAGCAGGGGCCTTAAGATTTATGTCATGACCATACTTGGTAAGGACCATGTTTGGTATATGTTTTATGTGTTAAGGAATCTTGAAATGTGTAGTGTTGATGGATGAAGATCATGCAACAACGACAATCACAATACTTGTGAGTGCCACATTGGATCTCAAGAGAATAGAAAATTAGATGTTGAAATGAAAAGGCAGTGAATTGTCTCTAAGGGAAAAATCTCAAACTAATGGGACAATTAGATGTCAGTAGTTGACTAGTTTCTGAAATTTAGTCTAGGTATACTGTTCTACTAAAAGAGCTTCAGTTTCTCCAGGTTGCACAAGAAAGTAGTTTTTATTAAAAAATGTTAGTAGATTGGTTTTACAACAATAAACATTGAAGTGGCCATTAAAAAATTTCATGAATCTAACAATTTATACTCCCATCATGGTTTTAGTTACAATAAATGATTATGGAGGGTTAAAATAAAGGAAAGTAACTAGGCAGTAAAAGGCAAAAAGATGAAACCAAATGGAGCATGAAAAGTTATAAATATAATCAAGCTATTAAACGATAATGGGAGTGGTGTTGATGATCAGAGAAAATATACCATTAGAAAGTCTATGTGAGGGAATAACACATGTAAGAACTAAATCTGCATGCAGAGACAAAAAAAAGGTGAAGTTAATGTGAAAGTTATGTGAAGAGAGAGGAGATTTGTAGAAATGTGATGTTGTAAGAGACAAAAAGAAACCATAGAGATAACATTGTGGCATATCTAGGTTAACATCCATGAAGAAAGTATGTGAAGCTAACAAGTATGAGATCATATATTATAAGGAGTGTGTAGATCATAGCATCGCGGTGTGTAGCATGAGAGAAGATTTTTATTGAATTATAAATAAAAGATTGTTGTTGTAAAATAATTAACAAGAAGGCTATCATAGTTAAAGGGTTTTCCTCCAAATCTAGTCTAAAAATGTGATGAAACAAATATCTAGAGGATAGAAGAAATCATATCAACATATCTATAAGGGATTGGTGTCTCCAGTAAGTTGATACTTGAAAATCTAAGGGGATTTGTCTCTATAGCAATTTTGTACTTGCAAATCCAAGGGGATTATCTCCTCCTAAAATTTGGTTCTTGAAAATATGATGGGATTGATGTATCATGTATGTTGGTGCCTGCAAATATTGTATTAGCATGTTGGTTGTTGCTTTAAATGATATAAAGAAAAGTTTTTTTGTTGTTATCTCCTAGATCGTCTTCCATGTATATATTATGTTCAAATATATGATGTGATTATTGTATCTTTTTCTAATTAAATGTGCTAGAAATATTCTTTTTATTGATATCAAACATAAGGGAGACTACTTGTGTCCAAGATAAAGAATGGAAAAAGAAGATTGTTGGAAACAACATTCTTGGACTTTTGATGCCCCAATTAAGTAACTTATATTTAAATAAATTTTAACTCCAATACCTATCTAAAATGGGAGCATAGGCTCTCCTTCCAATTCCATAGAAATGAGAAGATATGTAATATTTTGTCAAGATGACCCAACTAAACTATAAGTAGGCTAGCCCAACTAGTTTTACAATTCATCTGCATAAGTGATGTGAAAGTGGATACAAAAATGGATGAAAAAATAGATGTAAAACTTGATAAAAACTTAGACGCAAATGAAGATGCGAAAATCAATGCAAAATTAAAAGAAAAAGAGGGTGCAAAGGGAGGTGTCAAACTAGGTGCAAATTGTGGCAAAAAAACAATGGATGCAATAGTGGATATAATAATAGATGTGAAAGGGGATGTAAATATGGATGAAAAAAAAATGCAAAAGTGGATGCAGTAAAATTAGATGCAAAACTTGGTACAAAGGGGATGCAAAAAAGGATGTGAAAATGGATGCAAAAAATTATTTGAAAAAGGATGCAAAAGAGCATGCAAAAGGTGATGCAAAAGTTGATGCAAGTGTAGGCACAAAAAGTGGATGTAATAAAAGATGAAAAAGTAGGTCAAATAAAATTAGGTGTTCATCTCAATGCAAAACCTAGTGCAAAGGATGATACAGAACCTAGCAAAAAACCAAGTGCAAACCCTGGTGAAAAACCTATTGCAATACCTAGTGCTAAACTTGGTGTAAGGTTTAAAGGAAAAATTTCATCAAGTTTTGTACCATATTTGTTAAATGGGTGCAAATAATACCAAAAATGGGCTCTATATGCGAAAATAGAAGCAAAAAGGGATGCCAATACCATGGTTTTGTTGTAGTTCTTAGTGATTTTAGTGGTTGGTTCTTAAGATGGTTCTATTGTTGGTTTTTGGGATATTTTTCCATGCTCCAATGTTTCCCATTATACCTTCATTGGAAATGTTCATGCTCGGGGAGAAAAAGGTTTATGTTGCTGCATAGAGGATATAATATTATGCCAATGCCTCATTTATGTGAGGCTAGACTCTTTTTGTTGTTATTTATAAGCTAAAAAAAGGTATATTGTGCTTGAACCATAAAATTATGGGTTGGTGGAGGGCCATTATACCTTGGTAAATGCACAAGCTTGGGGAGAAAAAGGTTTATGTTTCTACATAAAGATTGTAATATTTTGCCAAAGCATTATCTGTGTGAGGCTAACAGAATGAGATTCATATACACAACGAGAGAATGGATGGAATTTGTAACCATCCCCTTCATAGAAATTATTTTGAAACTCAACCTAGTGAATATGCAATTCATGGAAAAAATCACTAAGAATTTCCATAAGTAGCAACATGCAGATTCTCCTTGCATAAACAAATACAACAAATCTAAATATACGCATGAAGATATTATAATTTCATTACAATCACAATTAAAATGAGATGAGTAAATACGAATCATGATGAGAACATAGAAGACATGTAGTTTGCAAGAGAAAGGGACCTCTTTAGAAAATAGAGAATTATAATAATGAACAAAACTTGAAGCCCATTACATGAGATCTAATATCAAGATGATCTAGGTAGTAGATAAATATGAGAATACATAATCTTATAATTGCAAAAGGAAGGCAAGGCTATATCACATCGAGTGAAGGTTTTTATAAGAGCGTCCAATTATGGATTTACATTAATTATAAGGTTCCTTTATATGGGAAACTGATAATAATCCTAAACTAATAAAGTTAATATCGTATATCTAGTGACTCCGAACAATTAGAAAATTTATGTTCAATATCAATCTCCTCTTCAAACATTCATCTACTATATGTAATAATATATAATTATTTAATATATAACTAAGGATTAATACAAGACATGACACTAAGTAACCCTTAAATGACATAATACAAAATAACCCTCCTGTGTGCATTTTTCCTGCAACATATCACCCACACAAAAAAAATTATTGTAGAGCATGTACACCTCCTTAGACTTTAGTAATCAAATCAAAGAACAAGGTTGCTTCTCCTATGTTAGTAACATTACAGTGATTTTCCAAAAGGAAAAATCAACAATGTCAGTAATATTACAATGCTCTACCCAAAGGTGGCATCAACAATGTCATACATGAGAGGAGCATGATTTATTTTTAACAACTCCCACATGTATTTATGTGCACATGCTTCTCAATCACTAAAGGTATTTTTTGTTAAAATCATTTTTTCGAAAACTGAAAACAATTCTCCATTTTCAATGACTTAAGGTTGAATAGAGTGGTAGGGTCAAATGGTTCAAGTTTTTAGTACGGGATTGTTGTAGGAGAGCGATTGGATTCTAGTGTAGGAGAAAGTGCAGGAAAGGGAGCAAGCATTTTAAATAGTGTGCCACTGCTAAAATTTTGATTTAAAAAGAGTTTATTTTCAGGATATAAGAATGCATGCTACTTCATATTAGTATTAACCAACCTTGAGTTTCACCAGGTCTAAAAAAACACAAGCATTATAGCTAAGGTCGGCCATTAAAACTAGGATTTTAGGGATAAAAAGTGTAGACTGATTTGCTAGGGTTGAAGAGAGGGTAGGACATTTTTTTTAAAACTAGATTAGAAACCGTGATTGTCAATTTTTTTAACCTGATAAATTTCTCCACAACAATTTTTTTTGAACTATATGGTCTACTTGAACCAAACTAGCCATGGAACCGAATTATTAGACATGTCATTAATTTTAAAACCCAACGATCTAAACATTGATATGAAATCATACATACTTGCATTTGGAGAAGGCATGGCATCTTGAGTTTGAAATGGGGGGGTTTCCACTCCAGAAGTAGTGCATTGGTTATTTAGTGGTATATCATCTAAATAATCCACCTTGTCCTTAGCCTCATTGTCCATCCTATCTGCATATGAAGAAATCCTATCTAGGCCAATAAAACATCTTCGTATATTGCCTCTAATACACTATAAATCTTAATATCCTCCTCCTTAGGATCAACAGATATAATCAACCTTTCAAGAATAGGAAAAGACTGAAATCATAGCAATTTAAGTAGTAGGGTTTATTTTATTTAACAATTTCATGGAGCATTTCCATCTAGGAGTGTCTTCCATTGATAAATCCTGCAAGACAAACTTAGAATAACCCCCAGTAGACCCTGTGATATATATTATAATATTATAGTATATATATATTATATTTATATAATATATATATAAAACCCTACCAGAAATCCATGGCCAGAATAAAAATTTCAATTCAACGCTGACATCCAGATGAAATTTTTGCACAAAATCCTAGCATTGACCTTGTCGGCTTTCTCCATCTACTCCCACAAAATTGAATTCTAGGCATCCTTCTTAGCATCACATTTTCATTTACCCTAAGGAACTGGAAATCATTTCGTAGATGTACTCAAGGTGAAAACCCTTTTCCTCATCATAAAGCATCATATGGTTATGCCATTACCATATGTAGTAGCCAAATTCTCTCTTCTTCATAGTGACAACACAGGTGTGATGACCCCAAACTCAACCACATTGCATGAATTGAGCTTCAACTCATCTCATTTTCCACTTAAAATCATGGAATTGGTCTTTTGTTAGAGCTTTGTGGTCTCCTTGGTGATATTTGAGAATTTTGCACTCATTTTCAATGACTTTATCATGGATATCAACTATGAGAGCATCAATTTTCAAATATGGAGGTTGAATCCCCAATCTCTCCATCATGCTACTCAACTTGGATACCTTAAGGGTGGATCCCAAATATTTCCATCACACTACTTCACGTACATACATTGAGAGGATATTTAGGTCTCAATTTCCACATATCTCCTCCTCAAGATGCAAAAGTCACAAAAAAATCCAAGCCACATAGTGCATAGAGGTTTAGTTACATGAACAACGCCATTTTACTTTAAAATAATTAAAAATATCAAAATAAAATAATTGAATAGCAATAAAGAGTTAAGATGAAATGATAATTTTAGGGAAAAATGATGTAGACTAGATCATGGTTATCCCTATAGATGGTACCGTCATAGAGGCTGAGGTGTTTGACCGAGAAGAATGGATTTTGTGTGAATTGAAGTTACTCTATTAGCTCTCTCCACCCATAGAAAATGATAACTCTTCTCATTTTATAGCTTGCCTTGAAACCCTAGGGTGAATAGGTCAATGCTTGAACAAGCTTCCATTGGAACGCCATCTCCATGGAATTTATAAAGTCCAAGCTTATCTAAGATAAAGTCAAATCTTGTTCTATGATGAGTTCCAAGCCCATATTGGTGGTGACGTTCAAGCCTTGTTTGTGATAATATTCAAGCCCATTTAGAGTTTAAATCAGAGTCTACTATGTGGTAAAGAGTGAGGTTTTAGGGACAGTAAAGAAGGCCTAAATTTGGCCCTAGTACAAATCTAATTCAAGACTTTGATCGAGTTCATTGTGGACAAATAAATGACAATTTGTGGACAACATTTAGAGGGTTGACTTGGTACTTGTTGCAAACTTTTCTATCTCACATTAGGAGAGAGAAGAAAGTTATGAGTGTATTTCATGTTATAGATTTGCATGCAACATCCTATTAAATGTTTCAACATGTTGTTTTGTCACCCATAAAATGTATATTTCTTATCATTATGTTAGGAAGAGTATGATGGCTTTCATCCTTATAAGTATACAACTTTTCATTGGAATGTGGCCATGGATATGGAACAATCTTCTACTTTGTAGAAGTCCTTTTTCCCAAGACAATTGGACTCATTAACATTGTACAAGTTCTAAACTTTATTGATACCATATTTGACAAGAATTCTCTACAAATTATCAATGCCATGATTATCACTTATTGATCCCTGGACCTCTTCACCTAGTATTGTAGAAATGAACTCATTTATTAACCTCACCATTATTGAAAGTGAAATTTGACATCACTCTTTTTCATTTTTTTCATGAACTTCACTAGATTCCAAGAGAGGTGCCTATAAAAGGATGACAAGGACAAGAAAAGAATTTCTTCATGTTGGAAACACCATATTATGTTCATAACATTAGTTTTTCAATGAAATTTGATTCCATATTGCTTCACATGGGTCCATATGACAACCCAACAGATGGAAAAGGCTCATTCCAATTAAGGGAACTGTATCTACTTGATCCATAATAAAAATATATAAATGTAATTGTCCCATTTGAGAAGAGGCCTTCACTACTCTAAGGCTTATTCTAGTTAAGGGAATTGTATGGACTTGATCCATAAAAAAAATTGAAATGCTATTGTACCATTTGAGGAGAATCCTTGACCACTCTACCTTATAACTACTTTTCATCTAGGTGTCATTCCTGTTAAGGGAATTCCTAGCTTGTTGAAACTTTCCTGACTTCCTAGCTTATTGAAACTTGCATTACTTCCAGCATACATTATCAGTCTTTGTGCAATGTAACTTGGATATGTTTTGCTTAATCATCCTCCTGATCAAATTACTTCATCTGTCCATCTTGCATGTTGGCTAATGAACAATGTAACATGAGCAATTCCATATTTTTCATGTGTTCCATTTCCAAAGCTTACGTAGTTGAATGGAGCTAACGAGGAAAATCACATGATTGTTTTTAATTTTGAATATGACCAAGGATATATTGTGTATGTATGAAAAACATGACCTCAGTGTGGTTGTTGAGAAATAATTAGATCCAACATGGATGACATTTGGCTTGAAATTTGACATATAAACATTGTTTTGAATTCTCACTTCAAATTCATAAGATTTGTAGAAAAATTTATGAGGACTCATATTGTATCAAGCTTCACATCCAGATATTTCTATCATTCACATCTATTTCCCTATGTTGCTTACTTGTTTTGGTTCTCTAATAGAATGGAAAAGGTTGATGGGATTGTTAATTTTGGTCAATTGTGATAACATTCTAATAAACAATATAAAAAACTTGGATCTCTGATCTTCCCATATTTGAGATGCTTCACAATGGTAGAGTTTATTATATATTTAATTTAATGTCTTTTGCCATCATCTTCGGTCCCTTGAAATATGGACATTAGATTACAAATTAAGGTTTTTTCCTACTTTGTAGACCTCTTATGATATTAAGAAATTGCATCATAAGAATATCCCAAAACTCAAATTGGAGAGTGCAAGATACTGGGCATAGTTGGATAAAATAATGATATTCCAAATGGAAAATTAGAAGTGCCTTTAAATCTCATATTCTAGGATAAATGTCTCTTAACCATAGCTTAGTGGTTAAATATTATCTTCATTCTTCTTAATTAACTAATTTCTTGTCTAGTTGCAAGAAAGAGTACAATGATGGTTAAATTTTATCTTCATTCTTCTTAATTCACTTATGTATTGTCTTGTTGAAATAAATAGGGAAATGAAGTAAATGGATGCAAGGTGGGTTGGTACTTCAGAGAATACATTTCAAGATAATTTTCATTGACTTTTTTTGGTTAGCTTTAATGGAATGGGGCATTGCTAAGATACCTTTAGGTGATTGGAAAAAAGGAAAAGGACTTTGTTGTATCATTTGGATTATACCTATTCCTTCCTGTAGAGAAGAAAGTATAAATATACATTCAAATGAGGACTCCACCAAGCTACAAGTTGGAGAGTGAATTCCATATCAGCTACACATGAGCCCATGGATGTAACAATTGACAAAATCATGTTGAATATTGAATGTAATATCAGATGCATTATAATCGAAACAAATGGAACATCCAACACCACGGTTAAAATTTCTTTCTCCACATGGAATCATACTTTAGAATTATGAAAACCTTTTTGAATCAAGCATTGTGTTTCATGAAATTCCTCAAGGACCATTGCATAAACAATATCCCAAGAAAAATTGGGTTATATTTTTTTTTT